>JASPKZ010001230.1:600000-870000 GCA_030220185.1 Diploptera punctata | reverse complement strand
GTGCTGTAAGCGTCATCATCATCACTTGGTGACAGCTATTGGAGCTGTCCAGTGTGCCTTTCCTGGGACTTGTGTTTGTCCCTTGTCGGCGAATTCACGTGTGTATTCGGTACTGGGTTCAGCTAGTATACCCTAGCCTACACGGCGATTTTATGGGGATTTATTTTATTGTTTGAGTAATGTGAGATTTATATGGATATTGTTGCCAAGGCGAATATATCTCGCTTGATTGGGGCATCAGAAACCGTGTCGCTGAAGAGCTCGGCTCGATTCAGGACCGGAATGAGCCACGCCACTCTGCGCTGATCATTTTGACCTTGGTTGCTACATGCTAAGTACTATGGATTATTTATTTGGTCGAATATGTTTCTACGTGTAGTACGCCATTGTGGAAGGTGTCATATATTGCGTACTATTGGGTTTCCATGATCATTTATGTTTTGAAACATGGTTGTGACCCTTTCTGATATGATAGTATCAATATATGGCACCTTCGTGTCCTCGTGCATCTCTGTTATCCTTGTGTAACGCGGGGCCGAAAGTGTGGCGTAGTCGGTAGAGTCCCTACCTTCCACTCCGGCGACCCGGGTTCGATTCCTGGCGGGGAAAGGGATTTTTAAAATCTCAACCTTGGGACTGGGTGTGTGTAGTGTCCAAGTTGTACCCATTGGGTTTAATTCCTAAAAAAAAAAAAAAAGTAAGATTTTTAGACACTTGTTTTGCAGTATCTGTAGTTTCTTTTCGTGGCATTATCGCAAGGATACTCAGATTCACAGTCGTACAATAGCATACTACGGATCACAGCCACATATAATATGAGCTTGATCCTACGGGACAGTGACGGCGACTTGAAAAACGGATATAATATTGATATGCCTTCATGGGCTCTGGTTATTATATGATCAACATGGGCTCTAAATGTAAGCCTTTTATCCAATATTAGGCCTAATTATCTGACAGAAGTTTCTACTGGTAGAGGTTGTACACCCATAGTGAGCTGGATTGGACATGGAAAGTTCGATTTGGAAAACAGGACGACTTGCGTTTTCCCAGCATTTAGTTTAATGTTCCAGGAGCAAAACCATTCATATATTATGGTTATTGCTCGCTGGAATGTTGCAAGTCTGTGAGGAATGGATTTAAGTTTGGATTGCATGAATAGACAAGTGTCATCAGCAAAGGAAGCTATTTGGAGTGATGGAGGTGAAGGTAGGTCAGAGACATATAGGGAGTACAATAAGGGTGAAAGGACAGCTCCTTGGGGAACTCCCGCCAGTATGGGCTTCGTGTCAGATTTATTTCCACTCACTGAGACATAGAAGGTTCTATTTCTCAGATAAGTGGAGATTATTTTGACTAAATTTGGATTAATTTGGAATTGTATCAGCTTATATATCAATCCGTTTATCCAAGTTGTGTCAAAAGCTTTCTCAATGTCGAGGAAGACTGCTATTGTACTACGCTTGGCGTTGAAACCAGTGACAATTTGGTCTATAAGCCTCGCCAGTTGCAGCGGTGTGCTGTGTGAATTTCGAAATCCAAATTGATGGTTGGGTAATAGTTCTTTGTTTGAGACTTCAATTTTTAGTTTGGCCAAAAGAAGTTTTTCTAGGATTTTTCCTAGAACTGGTAGAAGGCTTATTGGACGCAAATTGTCTGGATTAGTTGGATTTTTTCCTGGTTTCGGTAGCACAATAACTTTAGCCATCTTCCAAGTTGCAGGGAAGTGATTAAATTGGATACAGTATTTAAGGATAGTAAGGAGTCGAAGTAGCGCTTTGCGCGGGAGATGCTTTAAGGCTAGGTTGCTTATACGATCATGTCCAGGTGCACTTGAAGTGCGAAGGGCCTGGACGTGAGTGCGTAGGTCAGCGAGGTGGATGTCAGGTCTTTCATTTGGGTAGGGTGCAGCTAGGAAGGTGTCTACTCTATTATTGACTTCAGCTTCATGAACTGGCGACGTTAACTCTTGTGGTCTGAATCGATTTGCGAAATTTTCCGCGAGAACTTGTGCTTGATCATAAGGATGATAAGCCCAAGTTCCATTGTTCTCAATTGCAGTCGGTTTAGAAGGTCCGCGGTTTGATTTAATTCTTTTTATAATCTCCCAAGGCGGAGTTTTTTGAGCATTGAAATTGGATAGGGAATTTTCCCATTGCGTAATTTTGTGATCTCGCAGTCTTTCTTTGACCAGTCGAGCATAGTAATTGTACTCCTGTTTCATTTGTGGGTGTCCATAGAGTCTGTACTGTTTGAGGGCTCGTCGCTTATGCTCTAGGTAGTCAAGAAGTGTTTGATCTGTTTGATTTTGACGTGTAGTGTTGTTTCTTATTGTAGTTATGTCGAGGGCTGTTTGAATAGAAGCCTGGAAGTCATTTATAGAAGTCTCAAGTTCTTCAGTGAAGTTTACTCTTAATCGAGGATTAATCCACTGTGAAAGGAGTCTTGAATAACGATTCCAGTCTGTATTCATTGTGTGAGATCGGAACGGAGGCTCGAAGTATGAATCTAGTAGTGAGCTTAAACATGATAGGGACGTGGTCTGAGTTTAGCTCACCAGGCAGTGTATATCTATGTGAGGGGAGATGGTAATGTTTTTCAAAAGTGCGATATCTAGAATGTCGGAGCATAAGCCTTGTTGAGTGTTTCTAAAGAAGGTGTGTTCCCTTGGTGCTGAGATTTCGATGTTGTGGGTATTACAGAAGTTTTGTAATACCACACCTGAAGCATTGGGTACTCTACAGTTCCATGCGCGATGCTTTGCATTGAAATCGCCTGCCAGTAGGTACCGGGGCGAGATCGATGCAAGTATGCGCATGTGATGTCGAGTGAGGGGCCTAAGTGGAGATTTATATATGTAAGCTATGAATATATTCATGTGTTGTGTGATTGGAAGTATAATGTCAGTGGCTTCTATGAAGTGAAGCCCTGGGACAGAAATGTGTCTGTGGGATATGGATTTTCGGATGCAGATTGCAGTGCCACCAAGGGGGGCGTTTAGGCGATCTGTGCGATAAGTGTAGTAATCAGCGAGTCGGAATTTATCCTTTGGTTTCAGATGCGTCTCGCTGATTAAAAGTATGTCTATGTCGTGTGTATGAAGTACAATTTCCAATTCATGGACCTGTGAGGCAATACCATTGGCATTAAATGCCATGACATTAAGAAATTGTCCCTGAGCGTGTCTATACATCGCTGAAACATATCGACCACATTTGGCTGAGGAACATCATTCGTTCCATGGGATTTTTAATAGTACTTAGCATGGGTGTGACGCTTTGTACCAAGCTTTGTAAATTAGGAGTGACCGCTGGCGCCTGAACTGAAGCAATGCGTTCTTGTATGCTGGTTTTCGGGGCTTGATTTTTGCCAGAGTTTACTGCAGCACTGAAGGAGGTTTGGGGATTGATTTTCTTACTAGTAAAAGTGCGTGCAGTTACTGTCTTATTTTGTTTTGGTTCCCTATTTCTGAGGTAGGCCTGTTGAGCCTCTTCAAATTTAGGGCATTTCCTGAAGGATGCAGGGTGTCCTGATTCTCCGCAATTTGCACATTTGAGTTTGCTAGTGTCGATTCGTGCTTCCTCACGAACTGGGCATTGTTTGTGACTATGTTCCTTGGCGCATATAACGCATCTAGGAGTCAGGTTACACCCTGCAAAGGTATGTTTGAATCTCTGGCATTTAAAGCATTGCTTCAGGTCAGAGCGTGGTCTATATGGTTCAAATGAGACCACAGTGCAGTAAAGTTTTTTTTTTTCCAGGTGATAGATCTCTTTGGATCTTTCATTGTTGGCAAGTTCAACAATGTACAATGAGTACTTATATATGGACCCATCTTCTAGTTTTTTTGTCACTTGCTTGATGCCTTTAACTTCAAAGTCCAATTCAGTTAATTCGGTTTTTATATCCTCTGTATCTACATTCGAGGGCAGCCGTTTGAGCATGACCCTTAGGGGAAGATCTTTTTTCAATTGGAAGAGGTAGTATTGCCTTCCAATCAAGTCAAAGTACTTTATTACTACACTGTGGTCTTCCTGTGTGCTGGTGTAATATCTTAGACCTTCATGTGTACTAACAACTTTAAGGTCTTTTTTCACTAACTTTTTTAGTGCCCTGTAAATTTTGACTAGGTCAGTGTGACCTATGAGTGTTACAGGCGGTGGCCTGGTTTCTTTCTTCAGAATATTATTGGTGTTTTTTTTTACACTAGAAGGTCCAGATCTTAGTGGCTCTTCACGTGTGTTATCTGTTGTTGTGGTGTATGAGGATGGTTTCTCTTTATGTGAGAGACCATTGTCCTCGTGTGTTTTTGTAGCTGATGATACTTGTGTTACATCCTTACCTGTGGTTGGTTTCTCTTTTTTGTTGTTAGAGCCACCAATATTTGTTTTCTTTCTGTCTTTTTTCTCCTCGCTTGGTACAATGTGCGTGGAGGGCCCAGAAATTTCCTCATCGCTTGACAATATAGAGAATTTATTGGACAGCTCAAGCGGTGAGGTATCACCACTGGCTGAAGTTTGCCTTGGCACTTTTGGGTCTTTAGGATTATCTTTATTTTTACGTTTATTGTTATTTTTTGGTTTGGAATTATTGGTTAGTTCAGGGAATTCCTTGTCGACATTTGAGTTGATTTGATTTTCCATGGGTTTTGGAATGTCTTTTACTTTCTTAGGTACATTTTTGCGACTTTTTGACTTACATTCATTTTGAATATCTAGATAAGTATCTTTCACTATGTTTTCTACGGTTTCTAGATAATAATCTAGATCTCTAGTTGCAACGTTTAATTCGTCAATTTGGTTTCTACATTGATAGGCAAGATCTTCAGCCAGTTGCGAAATAGCAAAATCTGGATAGATGCCTAGGAAGTTCATTATGAGTACTAGAAGAGCTCTAATTTCAGTGGCTGTTTTGAGGTATTTTGAATTAGGATGCAAGCCTTTATTGTCTATTAAACATTCAAAATCTCTCAGAACATCTCCCCAGATTTCATCTACTTTCTGGCGGCCCTCGTCAATATCCATATTTTCCTCATGCAAATTACTCATGCTTGGAATGTTGCTTGCCATTGCAAGACTTAGTTCAAACATTTATGTACTATAGGCAAATATACGACTTACCAGCGTGTAATTTCACAGCAATGACACTATCACTGATTTGAATTTGAACGTATACCAGCTAAAATTTAACACCGAATACACGGGAACGGTGCCTTTTTCACTTGGCCCTTTTCGGCCCACACTTTTGGGGCGTAACGGATTTGAAATGACGTAAGCACACTGAACAACACTTTAAATATACTGCCACAAGCACTTCGTCTTCTTTGTTTGCAGCAGCCACTGAAGACCACGTGGTGACCGTTCTCTATGTTGTTCCGCAGCGAAGTGATTAAACCAAATTGATCACCAATAAATGAAGTTAAAAGTCTTTACATATTCTATAAACCATATGTACATATTCTATGTACGCTCACTCTACCTGTAAGCGTTTAAGCTTTTTGTCCTTTTTGTGCAAAGTTCTAAATGGTATTGGCTGCATTTACGTCCGCTCAGAGAACACACACAATATTCGTCCGCTTGGTGAAAACCTGGTTTTTTTGCAGATCTCATGATGAAAGCCATATATAGAGAATCGAGTAAGTACATGCCGCTGTGGTTGGTCAGGGTTCGCTCACGTTCGACTTATCATTGCTTCTGTGGCATAGAACTCCGATTCTCATTATTCTCATCAAACCGGGACGCTGGCTTCAAGAACTTCGCTGAACGAACAACAACGCTGAAAAGCAAGACATGGATGGAGAAGGATTCTCTCACCCGCCGGCACGTCGCACTGCCAGTAAAAATTACAACAGTAAACAAAATACACCAATTGAAACAAGAAAAATGTTTGAACATCAAAATGACGAAAAGGAAGAAACGCCACCTCCCATAGTGGTCTATACTAAAGACATAACTCCACTAATGCTACGGTTTATTATACAGCGTGTCGCGCCCGGCGTGACGCGAATTCGCGTTTCGCTCGGCGTGATGCTGGTTTCGCATGGAGCGCATACGCTACAGCGCATATGTTTATGGAATTGTCGCCAGATGGCACCACATATATGGAAAATCAAAATGACCAATGTTCATAATAAATTTCCAAATGTGTTTACAAAAACTAATGTATACAAACCTGTCCCTGCATAACCTAATAAAATAAATTACATACATACTATTTAGTAAACTATAAACTAATCTGATGTGCACTAAACTGACCCATCGGAATCTAACAAAATGAAGTGATTGAACATTTATTTCTTAAAATATGGTTTGGAATTAAATGCAAATGTTGGTCATTCACACAAATGTCCTGCCATCTGGTGGATTTAATTTTATGAGCGTTCACGTATGCCAACTTCAATTCTAATAAAGAAATTTGAAAATAAATTGAGAGGAAAAGTCATAATTTGTCTACATAGATAAACATATTAAAATTATTTATAAAAAAAGTTTCACGTGTCGTTGCAAAACGATTAAAATAGTTCGAAATATTAGTAAAGACAGAAAAAGTACCTAGAGCAACAGCATCATATGAATGTTGTATGGAAAATTATAGAATAAATGATTCTTTAGTTCTTAAATAAACATCCATCCATAGTAATTCTGCCCGAAGGTAGGTCCTTCACTGTAATCATAGCATTTTCATGCTATGCTTGCAGCTTTACTAGGGAATTGTGTAGGTGTGGTAGCTTCCCGTTGCTTTCCACACCGGCGAAGGATGATGATGATGATAATGATAAGGATGATCATGATGATGATGGCCATATGATTTCGGGGACCGTTTGTGCCTTAAAGTTTTCCTGACATTTGTCTTACAGGTGAGGAAAAACCCCGATAAAAACCTCACCCAGAATAATTGCCCCTACCGGGGATCGAACCCGGGCCCGCTGCGTGACAAGGCAGCACGCTACCTCGAGACCACAGCGGTGGACAAATAAACATATGGTTGATATATATACCAAATTTTAGAATACTTCAGATTATCGCCTGAGCAGTTTTATCAGGTTTTGAATTTAATAGAAGACGAAATTTATGCACATCCATAACATCCCCGAGATACAATATTTACAGCTTTTATTTATCTCTTGACTAAGTTCAAGCCACAATAACTTTTTTCTGTACATCTCTGTACTCCTTCATGCTCATATTGTATAAAACCTATGGTATAAAACATGTATAGAACTGGATGATATGCAACAAAACTATCTAACTTTCGTCGTTAAAATTGGAAAGTTATAAAACAAGTACTGTATTTCCGACATTTTGTTATAAAATCTTAGTTTGTTTTTAGCAATTACACCAATGAGTACGGGTAATATCCTCTATATTCTTTGTTTGCGCTGGCAAATTGCGTCCTGTTTTCAAGAGATTCCAAAACACAACGCAACATATCAGCGCAATTTTTTTTGCGCCAGCAATTTTCGTTGTAGATAAACCACTTCCATTTAAATACATGGGGAGCAATTTTTGCGCTGGCGCGTTGCGTCGTAGATAAACCACAGCATAAAACTGGAAAGCATCACGGCTGGAAATAAAGAAGACGTATCCATGAAATACAATCAAGGGATACTTACCATCAGAACTTCAGTAAAAACTGCTTATAGGCGTGCCTACAAGGAACTAAAGAAATCGCAGACCCAATTCTACACTCACGGCTATGGCATACCTCCTATTTTCAAAATAGTTATGAAATGACTTCCAAAGTCCATCACAATCTCTGAAATTTGTGATGAAATTCAAAATAGGAAACTGCCAATAAAAGAAATAAGGTTCGTCGAAAAGCAAGTTACAATAAACGGCGAAAAGAAGAAGATTGAACTATCAGTTTATATTCTTACTTTTCATAAAACTGAAGATCTCAAAGCAAAAATAGAAAAGGACCTCAAGGAACTGTTCAGCATTCGTATCAGACTGGAACCATACAGGAAACCAACAGGAGGCACTCAATGCTTCAAGTGTCAGGGCTTCGGCCACATTGCAGAGTTCTGCTTTCGAGCTACAAAATGTGTAAGATGTTCCGGTGATGACAAGTTTTCTGAATGTACTCAGACAACAACTAGGTGCACAAACTTCAATCAAGAACATGCAGCAAGCCATCGAAATGCCCCATATTTCAGAAATATCTGAAAATGAGACAGCAAACACGACGTGAAACAAAACAACCTACAACACCAAGAAAAACAGAAATAACATCTAGAAAACCAGAAAATACTGAAGATAACTTTCCTCCATTACCGACCAAAGATCCTAAACCGGAGAACCTACTCCAATCAATACTTATTCTCCTGACTACCATCCTACAAAACCCTCAAATCCTCCAATCCACATTATCCTATGTACATTCCCAAGTCTCTTCAAGTAAATATATCTACAAAGAAGAAAACTCCAAGGAAGAAACTTTAAGACCGATAAGCTTAAGCCAAACTCCAGCATAAATGAAGACAAAAAGACATCACACTCTACTAGAACAAGCCAGGAGAGGAGTACTTTCCTTAGCAAACATCTAAATTGCAGCAGACCTTCACTATAAGCACATCAATTATTGGGTCAAGACCAAATAGGTCGGTACCATATTCTACAAACATAAATGATACACAAGTGCGAATCAATCTCGCTTCTTTACCTCACTCTTTCCGCTAGAAGGTCGCCATAATGAATTGTTGCCGGTAGCTGGAGCGATATCCTCAGCTCTTCTATTAGAAATGGTTCCCGTGCCAGTTCATATACAAGTCGAGATGGAGTCATTTTTGATACACCGAGAACTCTTTTTAGTAATGTGGCTTTTACCTTTTCAAGTTGCTTTATATCGTTTTTTTTTAGGTACTTCCATACTATTTGCAGGCCATAGGCGAGTATTGGAATAATCTTAGCGGTGAATAGCTATTTTGCTGTATCTAGTGAGTCTATTTATGAATTTTATGTCGTTGATGACTCTTATGGCTGTGACAGCTTTTTCAGTTATGTGTTTGCTGGAACATGTGCCCGTTGTTTGGAAGGTTACTCCAAGATATTTGTAGTGGCTTGTTTGTTTTAGTGGATCTTGTCCATAGTACACCATTTCGTGTGTTGAGACTCTTCCTCCCTTTCTGATGACCATCTGCATTGTCTTGTTTTTATTTATGTGGAGCCTGTTTTCTTCTGTGCATGTTACGAGGGTGTTGAAACTTTCCTGTAGATCACTGTGCTTTGTCGCGCATAGGACCATATTATTTGCATACATGTATATGGTAGCTTTACACTAGTTAATAAATTCGTATTTACCCTTATTTTTCGTTCTTCTACTGAGTGAAAATGCAAACACTAAAACAAGACAAAAATTTCATATAATGCAACACAAAACAAACATTACCAGCGTCTTCTTTGTGCTAATCGCATAAACAAACGATGAGCGCTGAGAAAAACAGTCGCTGCCGTGCACGATACCAAGGTAGACTATTGTCTTTTTTTTTCCGTTCAACATTAACATGTTGTTGACCGGAAATTTTTTCTCAGAATCTATCTCATATCACCGCTGATGAGAAAAAAAAACGCATCGATCACTAGTTTACTCGTGATCGGTTAGCAACGTTCTTTCTAATTAATGCACCGAAGTTTGATTTATTTAAGTGCAAGATAAATAGTTCGCTTTGCTAAATTAAGCCAGATATACAATAAATAATGACCTTATATTCTATGTTCCTAGGAATATGTCATGTGTTTGAGCATTTGGGCACAGCGATAATCCACGTAACATGCTTTTTTCATGCATTGTCTGAAGTTATCCCCGCCCGGAAAACCCTTTAGTGGGTTATATCTGGGAAAACCGAATGGGGGACTATTTTACCTCCGGAAAATTTTACATTAGTGGAACCCATGTCCGTGTTTCTAGACAGTTGTATTTTTACGGTGAGAAATCGTTACTCTTTCGAACAAGGTACTGTATTCATCTAGCTTATCGCCTTTTACCTGTCCGGCATGGGTAACCCTTTCGGCAGCAATGCTACCGCCGGCATATCTCTCGGGGTCATTTAAGTACGCAAGCCACTCCACCACGACAAGATAAAGATACCATGGAGGGCTTTATCTACCACCGATAATGCTGTTCCAGAGAGTTACGGGTTATCGTTGACCGCATAGAGAAACTTCGAAGGTTGGCCGTTTCAGCACAAAAAAAAAGGAGTAATATAATGTTGAAAGGAGAAAATGTTAATTAATAGATTTATTATTCAACAGTAGAAATATAGCAAATGAGGAATTAAGATTTATTTAACTCTATTTTGAAATTTAATATTTTTGAGTATTTTAAACTCGACAGCTAACGCTGCTAGTTAGATAGCTTCTTAATCAATTTTGTGGCTATCGTTAAGGAAAGAGTGGAGAATGCTGAGTTTGCAGTGAAATATCTGCTCTTGGGCAGAACACTATGTATGCATGTTATCGGATTAATCCCTAGCCGTTTGATAGTGGTTGTATTTTTAAATAAAATGTCGATTTTACGGCACGAACCTAAAATCGTATCCAAAAATAATATATCTCATTGAATAGGTAAAAAAAAAAAAGTCAGAAAATATTCCTATATGTTATATAAAATGGTTATCGGAATCCCATCTCCTGGCGCATTCAGTGAACATTTACTTATATAAATTCCATTTTATCAAATCTGAGCATTGTACTCGCTCTATCAATAAAATATACGTAAACATGATATATGATCCGATAATTAACAACTATCATGTATAATTTGTCATAATATACATCAATAACTACTTTAGTCAACGGTAGCTACACTTTGCCATCTATGTTAGGGAGCTACGGAAACATAGATGACAGAAATGCTGATCCAAACCAGCGATAACCCACTAATTGTTAACAAGGGCTTATTATGTTCTCTATGGTTATTATCGAATGGGCCTAGCGATAACCCAAGTGGGCCCGTAAAATAATTAGCTCTCTCTGTAATGGGTCGTGCAGTTATCGCTGACCTTACACTAACAAGGATTCTTAATCCAAATTTTAGAAAACGTAATCAAGAAAGCCCAAATAGTGAATTATGTCTCGGAGAGAAAATCCCAGCCATGATTCGACAGAGAATGTTACGAAGAAAGGCAGGAAGTCCTTAAGTCGCTACACAGAGCAAGGAACACATCAAACTCTGAAGACTTGAAGCTATATAACGGAAAAATAAGACAATACAAAAAATTGCTGAGAGAAAAAAGGGCGTATCATCTTGAAAAGGAAGCAAAGCAGCTGATCAAATTGGCAATGGACGATCCTTTTACGGCCCTCAAGACAACAAGACCCTCCTTTCCGAACATGATACAAATGCAGACCACTTTCGTGATATTCTGAACCAGAAAGGAAGCGATTTGGCGTTTAGTGCTTCTTACAAGCACCACCCAACATTCACAAAAGTTACGGAGCAAGAAATATTAACAGTTATAATGGAATCTGGAAATAGGAAGGCCGCAGGGCCAGACGGCATTGCCAACGCGTACCTGAAACTGGCGGCACCACACCTAGCACAGACATGGACCTAGTTATTCAATAAATGCCTAGAATACGGGACCATACCAGAAAAGTGGAGACACTCAACAATCAAAGTCCTAAAGGCCCTACATCATCACCAGATGCTAACAGAGGCATAGCACTGGAGAATTCGTTATACAAAATCTTCTCAAAGATTTTGACAAAGAGGCTATACGACCTTACAGACAACGCGATCCCAGAGGAACGATTCGGCTTTAGGAAGGGATGAGCCACCATACACGCCATAAACAACCTGTTGACAGACATCCAAGAATCACTCAGACACCCCAAAGTTAAACTGTACACAATATTTATCGACTTCACAAAAGCGTTTGATCTACTTGACAGACAGATCATAATGAAGAAGCTCGAAACGATAAGTGGAGACAACTATTTGTCACATATCATCAGATGTATTATGGCAGTCTAGAGAGTGACTATAAACGATAACATAACGAGATCGGCTCCTATAATACAAACAAATGGAGTTCTCCAAGCCGACCCAAAAAAGGTATGAACTGAAAAAAAAAGTAACTTGTAACGAAATGTTTAGTTACATAGGAGATACACCGCTAAAGTATCAACAGAATAACTATCTACATTTTATTTAACGTGGATACATTTACATTATGAGTGCAGAAGCCTCTTTAGTAAATAGTTTACGTTATCTGTCCATAAAAAAGAGTTCATGTTAGTTAATTTTTTTATTGAAAATAAAAAACATTCTTGTATCAATAAATTGGGGCCCGAGATACTTTTTTGTGTAAGGTCCGACCAAAAAAGTGACGCCATTCTCTATTAATAAAGCTTTACTTCATATAAACCAATTAAGAGAGGTTGACGCTGGAATAAAAAAAAAGAGTTTAGATGTTTGTTTTTATTCTTTTAATCTTTTAATGTTTCTTTCAAAATATTTGTTGTATATCAAACGCAGTTCTATGCCATTAGCTATCTTTAAACTGGAAAACTTGTAAATAATACTGAAAACACACACAAGATTCTCATACGCTTCTATGGTGTAGTAAAATCGAATAGTCTCTAAAAAAAAAGTATATGAGAGTCGTTTTTCTTAAGCATGTAAGAACGTAGGAATAGGATGTGACAAACACCATTAAAATTAGATGAAGTAGGTAACAAATCATTGATATCATTATAATTTAACTCCATTATATTAACTGGAAAGCGATGTACGAGTATCATAAAAAATATGTAACATGACGACAATTTTTGGCACTGTGCTTATTCCACTTTATACTGAAAAAAAATTATGAAAGTGGACGAAAAAAATAATCGTATTGCTGATTTAGACACTAGAGGTTTCAAGTTTCAAGGCACAATTTTTCTATCACTTTTCGGGAAGACACAGCCTTTTAAAAATTAACTATTTTTTCGAGATTACGATGCTGATTCTGTCATTTTTAGCAGCAGTGTAGTTCCATTTCTTTTTCTTTTCTTCTTTTGAGCTTGAACAAAATTTGGCTGAATTACATATTTGTAGGTACTAAGGAAATAAAAACAATTACTTTTAGGTTAGAAATGTGGTTACAGGAACCAAATGAGTTAAATTTAGAACAAATGGGTAGCTTTAGACGGGAAACCACCAGGTTATTAAATATTTTAAAAGGGGGGTATTTGAGAGAGAAGATGAATATCTTGAAATAATGCAAAAAATAGGGAATTAGAATAGAGAGGAAAGGATTTCAGACTAGAACAAACATAATTAGGAATGTAAATGGGAATATGATTGCAGATTTCTGGAGTATATTAAATAGATGGAAAAATTACTTCAGTCAGCTATTAAATGTGCATGAAGAACAGGACATTAAAGAGGATAATTTACAGATAGCAAAAAATGCTAGTCGCAGAACCAAGTGCGTTAGAGGTTGAAATGACGTTACAAAAAATTGAAGATGTATAAAGCATTTGATTCAGATGGGATCCCAGCAGAGCTGATAAATACAGGGCAGAAAAAATTATGGACAAGATACGTCGATTGCTTAGTAGTAGTAGTGGTAGGAAGTTCCTCCAAAAGTTTAGAAAAAATAGATCATCGTACCAGTATATGAAAGGAGATAAAAATTATAGCAAAAACTGCAGGGAGGGGCATCTCATTACTTTTAACGTCGTAAAAATTCTAACAAATATATTAGTAAGCAGAATTACTCTATATTGGTGACATAATAGGATATTATCAATATGGGTTTAGAAGAAATATATCTATATCAGATCAGATTTTAAGACCCATTTTAGTAAAGAAATGGGAATCGAATAGAACTGTACATCAACTATATGTAGACTTCAATTAAGAGGGTAGAGTTATAAAGTATCCTGCTGGAGTTCGGAATTCATAAAAAAAAAGACTTATACGAATGTGTCTAAATGCTACAAAGGATAGGGTGCATGTTGGCAAATAGTTTTAGGACACTTTTGAAATTCACAACGGGTTAAAGCAAGGAGATGCACTATCTCTTCTACTATTCAGTTTTGTACTAGAGCATGCCATTAGATCTTTAGAGGATGAAGAAGGCCTACAACTCAATGATATTAATAAGCTGTTAGTTTTTCTTAATGTAGTACACTGCTCAAAACAATTAGAGGAACACTATGAAATATGCAAATATTTTTCATTGGATAAAGGTACAAACATGAAATTAATAAAGTACATTATTTGTGGTTATTTATTTATTTATTGCTCATGTCAGTAAAAACAAATGAATAACGCTGACAATTAACTTTTCAAATAATTCCGCTATGTAAGCAATTGAATCTTGTGCTTATTTTTCAAAGTTAAACACTCTTTATATAGAGTTAGTATCGTGTATGGCCTCCACGACATTCTATGACACTTTGGCACCTTCGTGGCATGCTCCCAACAAGATTCTGAATTTCCTCTTGCAGGATATTCTCCCATTCCTCCTTCAGAGCATCTCCAAGTTGCTGCAGAGTTTGTGGAGCGTGATGTCGGTTCCTGACCTTCCTGTCTAGAAGATCCCACAAGTGTTCAATAGGGTTGAGGTCTGGGCTGACCGCTGGCCACTCCATTACCTCAATTTCATTCCTCCTCAGGAAATCCCTGGTGACAGCCGCAGAATGTGCCCTGGCATTATCCTGCATAAACAGAAATCCAGAGCCTACTCCAATGGCAGCAGGTACTACATGCTCTTCCAGAACGTGCTCGATATACCGGACAGCATTCAGTCGCTGTGGAACAAGTACAAGGTCCGTACGATTGACATGTCCTAAGAGAAACATTTTGATCTTATTCTCTCTAACTTCCATCTCATCCTTTTATCTTTATATTTAAAGGATTCAATAAATTAAAACAAACTTTAAAGAATTATTTTTTATTGCACAACGATCCAACAGTTTGTTTCATAGAAGTACTTCAGTCAATGCAAAGTTTGGTACAATTTTAAAGTTTCTTTCATATGTCACAATAATAATATAAGGCTAGCAACACATTTTTGAATCTGTGAATAATTTTACATTATATCCATATGTTTACATCTGTAAATTCAAAAGAATAGAATATTCATATTTTCAGACAGCATATATTGTTATTTAGCCTTATCCAATTGCAGTAAAACCTGTCTATGAAGGAACATGACGGTTCCTTAAAATATTTCCATCTTGGCAGTTTTCCTTCCTATAAAGGGTTCCCAAATTACAAGTTTGAGTTTTCTCATGTTGTGTAAAGGTTTTACACGCATGATTTAAAGACGTAACATATTGACTGAAATACAGACAAAATAGTATATGTAACACAGCTCAGTTTGCGCGGATATACAAAACAATTTTATTACACAAAAGTGAGAAGGAACTCAACTATAGGAAGACTGAAGAGTTTTCCAACTCCCCCACAGGTAACATAAGCAGGCAAGGAAAAGCAAGGGATTTCCCACTGTCACACATAAGCAAGGGTATCCCCGCAAGAAGAGGTAAAACAATATAATGAAGAAAGCATAATATGCAGAATTTTCACGTGTGGTCATTAATACTGTAATTAGAACGTGCTTAAGAATAATTTTACATCTTACTGAGGTAAAAATTAATTAATTAATTTGTTAACACATTGGTGAAGGGCCACGGAGATCTCCACGTTTAAATGGCCAGCGCTAGACGACGGGTCACGGAGATTTCCGTGTTTACGTTTTCTATGGTTTTCCAGCCTCTTCGCTTTTGAAGGAGCATGCAATTTTGTTTTTCTCATTGTGAAATAAACTTTAGTTGTTTTTGTACCCCTCTCTTCTCTTTTATGAAATTACAAAATTTACAGAAAGAGTTGTTTACAATTTTAAGACAGATGGCTGGTGAAATATGGAATTTTAGTGCCGATAGTTAGGCGATTACGGGATACGTATGTAACCTGTAAATATATGTTGCAGAGGTGAAAAATTAGAAGAAACACTATTTTGCATTCTGGAGCCGAATTTATATCTGTGGCATCATGCCTACCAGGATAATTATTATAACAGTGTGGCTATAGCTGAAAATTTGCTCGCAAGAAAGACGATAGTTTGTGGAACAATAAGGATTAACAGAGGGCTTCCAAAATCATTTGTGGAAGCAGGAAATAAACTCAAACCAGGGGAATGTGTATTTTGTAGTAAGGGGGACCTTTTGCTACAAACATCGAAAGATAAAAGAGACGTAAGAATGGTTAGCACATTGCATCAGGCAACACGAGAGTGGGAGGGGTAAAGTTGTAAAAATGCCCTATTGAATACTTCACAAGTATGTGAAGGGTGTAGACAGGGCTGACCAGTACCTATCACATTACTCCATCCTTAGAAAAACAGTGAAATGAAGCAAGAAAGTTGTATTATGGCTTTTGGATTGTGCACTCTTTAATGCTTTTTGGGTCTATAAATTTCAAAATCCTAACAATAATATGTCAAACAGGAGTTTTTTGCTTGAAACAGTCTCTTGTTTGGCAGTCGTGAAATTAGGAACAGATGACAGGGAAGAGGAGGAAAGACAGAGTGAAACGGACACCATGTCAAAACCCATCAAGAAGGCTGAGACATGAAGAAACATAAATTAACACCAACTGTGTCTGTAAAAAAAACCTTCCAAACCTTGCAACGTTTGTAGTGAACACAAGTAAAGAAACTGGCTACATAATATTATGCCCTTTTGCCCTGTCCTTTACATAAAGGAAAATGTTTCTAACACTATCAAACCCTTAATTTCTACTAGAAGATCTGGTGAGAACACTAATAAAGATTTACTTATGCATTATTGTTATTGACTGTAAATATATTGATGTAAAAATCACAGTGTTAGCGCGGTTTAAAATTTAAAAGTCCACGCTACTGACAGAAATGTCCGGTCTAGCAGCGGTGGGTGGAACGCACAGCTGTCGGTCATCAATGTGTTAACATGTCTGAAGAAGGTACAGTGTACCGAAACAGCTGTAACAAAATTATATCTTAATAAATATGAAAATCGAACAAAACTGTAAGTTTTATTTTTATTTAATTAAATAAGTAATGGATTTTCAAGTAAACACCAACTCAATTGATTAAAAATTAACTATGGGTACTTTAAAAACCATTCCATTTCCAGATTATGAAGGTTTCTGGCTTATAAAGGACGATTTTACATATAAAATCGTACCATTCTGGAGATTTTTTTCCGTCTCTACAGGTTTCCTTCTTATAGAGGTTCCAGCTAAGACAGGTTTTACTGTATAAATCTTTATTTTACAGATGACAATACATTGTAACCAACTGTAATGATTAAACAAATCAGATTTTACATCTCACTCCGTATCTTTATGTATAAAAATGAACGTCTGTGAGTGTCCTTTATGGACTCAAAAACTACTTGACCAATTCAAATGGGGTTTTTACCATCATTTAGATTTTTTTGGGACAATTAACATGTATAACATATTACCATACATCCTACAGGGCTGGCACTAAAAAAAAAAAGTGCACTGATGCACTAAAAAGTCACTTTTTTAATCTTAAATGGCTTATGCTGTTTAAACCATAACAAGTACACCAAATTAATGTACACAGAATTAAATATCTCAAAACATTCTACAACAAAGTCCATGACAGCATATGTATTATATGGATAACTCACAATAATCATTTTTTGTCTTTTTAAAATTAGATAACCTGTATAAATTATTTTGTCCACACGTGTCGCGGGTCCCACTAGTATTTTATATAAATCCAGGACTGGTTTCAAAAGGTCTTCCTGGATTTATATAAAATATGTAAGGTGAGTTGAGATGTAAGTTCTGTTTCATTTAATGGTTTTATTAAATAAAACCTCAGTGTTACTTCCTAAAAAATATCAATAACCAACTGTACCTCAGATGATCTGAAAATTAAAAAAAAGTTCATAAAATTTATAGTTAAATATAGTCTTAAATAAAATAAGTATAGTCTTGTCAAAAGATTAGTGCTCTTTTTTTAAGTGTATATAAAATGAATTCCAATTCATTGAATTCTGTTTTTCTAGATCAGTATAACCAATCATTACAGAAAATTGTGGAATGCAGGCTTTCACGGCCGGTAATCATGGTATTAAAAAGATTCCGGGCTATGTGGTCGTGGTCTATAACTGGTGTTTCTTCCAGACGTTTCTCCCTCAACTGCGGAGGGCATCTTCAGTGGCAAGCGCTTCCAGCTGTTGTTTCCCTGTCGTAGACTCGACTGCAATTATAGACGACAGCCACATAGCCCAGAATCTTTTAATACCATTACAGAAAATTTCTCCAATGATATTTATACCACCATAAATTGATTCCCATTATCTCTTGGTAACTAATGCATGCGATACAAAATGTTCTTTGGCAGAGGTATGTGTATGTTCTAATGCTACCCACTGCACCACTACACCACTTTGGCAGATCACTTTATGTAGACTATTTAACTCATGCCCCAAATGGGAGTCAATGACCAATCACGTTTCAATGATTTCTGTATTACAACCAATCAGAGACGTGTTTCACGAAATAATTATCAACGTTAGGATTATCATATATTAAGCAAAGCTCCTCCTTTTTAATATTCTGAACAGGTCTGACCGTTATTTTGCAGTGACTGAGCCTATAACAAATACGGCTACCAGATTGTATATAATAGTGCTTACATGTCAACATTTGTAGCAATTGATTATACCACCAAAAAAAGAAACCACTGTTTGCACTTTCTTAAATGTATACGACATCAAAAATGAATTAATATACAGATTGATGTGTTTCATTTTTTCTCCACTAGAGAGCATTCTTACAATATTGCGTTCCTTTGGCAATAAATAGTATGATCTGGTTGCAGTGATAAACAAAAGAAGCAGTAGAAGCGTAGGCTACCTATCGTTTCTCATTAGTTTTCAAACATCACCGTTTACTTTAAATATAAAAATATTTTTAAATAACTGTAGTTAAATAATGATTTGTGAGTAAACAGCTTTATTTTATTCGTTAAATAGTCCTAACAAATGCCACTCTTGATTTCCAAATTCTCTAGATAAATTCACTCCTCACTTCGTGAGTCGTGAATTTATCGATAATTTGGAAATCACTCGTGGCATTACTTATGATAATGAATTCTTGTATTGTGTACAGAAAGGAGTATATATTTACATTTTTTGTAGTATAAAGAATGTTGTATGAGACATGATGATGAAGAGAAGGGAGAAGGTGAAATCTGGTGCCAGGACATAGCCTGCTCCTATCAAAAATTACCAAGGTGCCGCCAGGCTTAACATTTTCATCCGACAGATGAATAGCTATCAACAATACCACATGCCTTCTCAACATATGTACTGTGGAGAGGTTTGCAATTTAATGCAGGAATCTGATGCACAATCTACAGATTAAAAATTGTACACAACAATTGAAATTGAAAATTTTGCAATTAAATTAATATTTTCAATCCTGCCAGGTATTGAACCTGGGTCCACTAGTCAGAAAGCAGGCATGCTACCTTATGAGCCAGCACAGCATACTATTTGGCAGAAATGAAGGTAGTATTTTTTTTAACAGGATGAACATATTGAAATGAAAAGATCAGCATTAGTAAGCATTCACAAGATGAACTGATAGAAGCTAGTGAATTCATACCATACTAGGGGATGCATCTATTAAGATTATTTCAATATATGAGTATATCAAGAACTATGTCTGCCTAAAACTAAAATTAAATTAAAATAATCACATGGACCAACAGCATTTTATAATTGGTGAGAGATTCCTAACAAAAATTTGTGGGATTATACTGGCATTTATTATGGGTACATCCCATTAAATCCTACATTTCAGCATACTTTACTTTCAGGTAAATCTCTCACATTGAATAAGAATCAGAACTAATCTGCATGAGCAAATATTTATAAAAAAATTACTCAAGATATTGCATTGTTTCTGCAGTGAACTTAAACAATCTGAGATATAATGAAGATAAGTTTTATACAAAGTAAGAGGATAATGATTCATAGAGAGCACTGCATATAATTTAAAATATCCAAAACCATAGTGAATGGAATATTTAATGGCAGCTGCATTACTGCTAAATCAATTCACACTAATGCAAGCCTTCTTCTACTAGTACTACTACTACTGCTTTTACCACTACAGTTTAACATTCTGTCTTAATTATATTATAATGTACAGACTTAAGTATTTGACGGAAAAAATATACCAACCAGTAAAGGAGTTCATCCCATTAAATCCTATATTTCAGCAATTTTACTTTCAGGTAGATTTACTCGGTATTCTCAGGTTGAATAAGAATTAGAACTAATCTGCATGAGCAATGGAATGGTAATTTGTATGGGTATATGTTCCAAGGTTTCAGAATAAAATAAAAATGATCAAAGTAAAATCAATTAATGAGTGATTTTGAACAATTTCTATTAATTATTATGTCTATTATTTTTTAATTTAATATTAAACAAAACTATAAAGTACATTAGACTTAAAGATGGATATAGAATGGGTGATAAAAGACCTTAATGTTGTATGCTATATGCTTACTGATGATACGGTTCTCATGGCAGATACTGAGGATTACTTGCAAAGATTATTAAATAAATTCTATCTTGGTTGTAGAGGTACAATATGAAAAAATCATTAGCAAAAACTAAATCAATGACTATAAGTAAAGTACCCATAAGATTGAAAGGTACATAATAAAACAACTATTGTATTGTATTGTAAGCCTATGTTTTCCCTTTACAGAGATTTAGGCACTCTCCCCCTACAGGGAAGAATTTGAACCATACTAATTTAGTTACACTTGTTTTCGTATAGATGTCATTTTGAGTGGTACGTGGTCAGCGTTCCGCCTCATACTGACATCTAGGAAACCAAGGTAGTACTAGGACGGGAAAATTCGGTAAATTTTGCTTAGAGGCCTTTTCATTCAGGCTTAAGGATTTTTTACGAGCCTGAAAATCTTCAGACTCAGGACCCACGGCTTAAAGTCCCTCCCGGAGGACTTGCTCCTTGGATTTTTCCATCCTAAAAAATCCATCGACCACGGCTGGGTTTGAACCCACGACCCTTGGGACCAGAGGCAAGGAGCATAACCACTAGTCCACCGCGGCCGATATATAAAACAACTAATGGCAATAAAATATCTGGGTGTTGAAATGATAAGCTGGGGAGTTCTGTAGAATGTGATTGTATAACAAGCTAATCAAGCAGTAAGAATGGCAGGATGCATGAATGATATTATATGGAAAACAAATACAGTAAAAGCTACTTATTTGCAGGGGATATGTTCTGCAAATATGCTGTGAATACAGAATCCGCGAATATGGAATGGTAATTTGTATGGGTATATAGGGGATATGTTCCAAGGTTCCAGAATAAAATAAAAATTATCAAAGTAAAATCAATTAATGAGATTTTGAACAATTTCTATTAATTATTATTGTCAGGCTTAGGCAAGGGTTTAAAGAAGTTGGTAAATATTTCCTGTTTTGCCGCTTTTAAAGGGTCTTCAATTCAGATTGATATTCATCTGTGAATTCAGCGATAGAATTCCTTATTTTGTCTTCAGATTTCTTGATGAATTGTACAGTTGATTCACTAACATTGAAACAGCATGATATAGATGTAAACTACTTGCCAACACGTAAATGGTCAAGCATTTCTGTTTTTATTTTAAGTGGCAACACTACTTTTTTTCACTTCAGAATTAATTTTCTTTCCTTTTACTCGACATTATAAATTGGCAACAAAGCAATTA
The DNA here is from genome assembly GCA_030220185.1 of Diploptera punctata. Lineage (NCBI taxonomy): Eukaryota > Metazoa > Arthropoda > Insecta > Blattodea > Blaberidae > Diploptera > Diploptera punctata. Next base: position 848,243 of record JASPKZ010001230.1, on the reverse strand, counting down.
AAATTATTGCAACGAATTACAACTTGAAACAATAAAACACTGATCGTGGTGAGGGCAGCATTTATCAACGGACATGGCAGCGCATGAAATACTGCAGCAGTGGCTTTTAACAATGAACTTTAGGCTTAGTGACAATAAGTTTTGTTTTTCTTTGATATTTATTTGCCCATTGGGTTGAATTGCTCTTTGTATAAAAGTCACCTTGGCACGTGCCTATAGTAAAAGGAAAAAATGCCGATGCATTAATGAAGGATACTAATCCTTTTAATATACCGACTGGATCCGCAAATAAAGAAATTTTTAGCTGTAAATGCAGGAACTGTGTTGCAATTTTTTAACCCGCGAATAATGAAAACATGAATAAGGGAACTGCAAATAAGGAGTTTTTACTGTACTTAAATAAAGATATCAAGATAAGAATTTTTGAAGCAGTCATATGCCCATTATTGACCTATGCTTCTGAGAAAAGAACGGATACTTCTAGAATGAAACAGAATCTAGACAAATTAAATTAATATTTTAAGGAAAATTGTTCATAAAACTAGGAGAGATAAAGCAAGAAATGAATAAATTAGAAAGCCGTTAAATATTCAAGGAATAGGTGATTGGATGGATAGAAGAAGAACCAAATGGAACCAACATGTATATCGCATAGGATCGGACAGAATTGTAAGGGACAATCTAACTGCAGATGGGAAGAGACTGCCTGAAAGACTGAAAAGGAGATGAATAGACTTAATTTCTGGAAGGTACAGGTGGGTGAACCTAATACAACAAGAAGAAGAACTATTTTTAAATATAATTTTATTTCATAGAAAATTGATGTGATAGTTTCTTCATCTAATCACTATCATACTGTATAACATAGCAAAATCCCTTTTGCAAAAGTCTGTTTTTTTAAATTTAAAACATCTCTGATATTATAGCACCTAAAAACATGTAATTTTTACAGTTATGTGGGTAAAACTGAGCTTTTTCTCTAGAACATGTCACTGACAATTGATAGGATGTCCTGGTGCGAGGTCTCTGCAGGGCGGAGAAAAGAAGCTATTAGTAAATACTTGAACAATCAGACCTTAACTGCCATGAAATATCCACTCACTTTAGCTTGTTTAATACTGTGTATGACATAGAATGCATTCAGTCAAATGATCATATCAGATAATTGCACTATTTTTAAGTTATGAAATTATTACATTAACTTGTAGCCATCATAAGTTTCAATGTAGCAACACAAGGATAGTTCCAATAAATAAGTGAATTATTTACCATATTAATTTGTGTTATTCCCATCATTGTATAATTCATGTAAATATTACCATTCAATTAAAAAAAATTACATATCATTAAATATTTCACACAGTTAATACTTTTAGCTTTTAAAACAATATACTTTATGATCAGATTTGTGTCAATATGAAAATTTTTAAGAATTTCATTTAATAATAGTTTTTTTAAGAGTTCTTAGGATATTTGTGAGCTACAGACAAACAGACAAATGAATGGAAAAGACTATATGGTGAATCATAAATATGGCTATATGTTTGATCGAGCTGTGTGATGAAAATATTACCATTACAGGAAATATGAAATTACCATTGGAAAGGCAATTATTCAAATTTTAACAATGGAATAAAACAAAACAGTGTAGAACTTAGTCATTAGTCATAATGGCGTTGAATATGTAACAGCAAATTACAATTGCTGCATGGGCAATAACATATGCTAATGATCGTGAGGCCGCAAGACGTGAGTTTACGTAGCATTGCAGCCGTCGACTGTGGGGAAGTGGAGAAAACGATGGCTGGAGACGGGAAGGATGCAGAAAATCAAACCTCCTGGAAGGCCTTGCATTAGCACGGATGCAGAAACAATGAAGAGGAATTGTGGAGGCGTTCGATGCTAGCCCACAAAAATCAACCCGCCAAGCTGCACATGAGCTTCATATCAATCAATCGAGTGTGTGTCGTGTTTTGAAGCGTGAGAAGTACCACCCCTTCAAACCGATTCGTGTCCACGAACTTAATGAAGACGACCCTGACAGGCGGATGGAATTTTGTGAATTTGTTGTAAGGGAATCAGCAAATGACGAACAATGGTACAGAAAATTGCACTTTTCTGATGAAGCTGTTTTCTATGTGAACGGATGTGTTAATCGACACAATTGTCACTATTATGGTAAAGATAATCATAATGTTAATGAAGAGACACGTTTAAGATGCGGCAAAGTCACTGTTTGGGCTATGATTGGATGGGAAGGACTGTTAGGAATGCAAATTTTGGATGAGACTGTTAATGGTGATCGGTACAGTAATATCCTTAGACAAATTGTCCTGCCGGTAATGAACAATGTTTATTCCGGCAGGATGGTGCACCTCCTCACTATGCAATTACGGTGAGGGAAATTTTGGATGATCATTTGCAAAACAGGTGGGTGGGAAGAAGAGGCCCCATTGAATGGCCAGACCATTCCCCTGACCTCACAGCATGTGACTTTTGGTTGTGGGGTTATTTGAAGGATAAGGTTTATGCCCGGAAACCTCAATACGTCGACATGCTGAAATTAGTGATTGAGGAAGAAATTAGAGCTATTCCTCTAAACATGTATCATAACTCGATGAATGACTTCCCAAAGCGTTGCCAATTATGCTTGGATGTAAACGGCGAACAGTTTGAAGCAATAAAGTGACTTGCTTAGTGTTGTTGTAAGTGATTTGTTTTGTTCTATTGTTGTAATTTGAAGGATTCCCTTTCCAATGATATATTTCCTTTAATAATAATATTTTCGTCACAAAATGTGATCAAACGTATAGCCATATTTCTGAATCACTCTGTACATAACAGTGAGCCACATGTTCTTTAAGAGAAGCCAGATGTAATAAAAACAGTAAAGTCTTGTAGACTGTGATGGGCATGAATGGGCAAAGAAATAGGAGCATGGAAATTCTTTACAGGAAAACCAGTGGGAAAGCACCCAGCAGATAGACCAAGAATGAGGCAGGAGAATAACATTAACCAGGATTTGAGGGAGGTAAATTATACAGGGGATGATTGGAAAATGTTGGTTCACATAATTTTCTGCACTTAAATGGGAGTGTATGTAGATGAAAATAATATTTTTCTTTTTATTTCAATGCATTTTTGACTTAATTATTGCATTTTAAAAAATTGCATAAAATATGAAAGACTTCTCTTTAAGAATTGAATATCTACTTTACCTTCCTTAATAAGAATTTAAAATTTAATTTCATTAACACATTATAATATTAAATCAAAACTATAGTATTTGGAACAGTTTTAAAATAACATTTAATGTAAAGTTTGTCTGTCCCATTATCGTATTTTAAAATAAGTGAAATATTGCTGAGAAAAAAAAAGAGAGAGAGAAGAAGAAGTTAGTTATAATATTCACTAAAATTTGTGTATGAAATTTAAACATAACATAATTTAATAATGAATGGAGAACATATTTTAATTGACTCACCTCATACATTTTCAAACTTCTTTCACCGACGGTTTCAGACAAAATCATGTCCTTCATCAGTCATGGCGTCCATTGATGAAATTCCGTGATTGTTGATTTCTTTAGTGACATCACCTCTTGTGCTGCCATCTTTCGTTGGGATTATAAATTTTGTAATTAAATTTTTATCCACCGGAATATCGAAATTCATAGATCGATATTTATTCTTCTGAATGAATATCAATTCCCAAATTGTCAATTCCAACGGTTTATCCAACTGTTTTAAAAGTTTCACTTCTTTTTCAATTTTATGATGAAAAAGAAGCAAAACTTTTAAAACAGTTGGATAAACCGTTGGAATTGACAATTTGGGAATTGATATTCATTCAGAAGAATAAATATCGATCTATGAATTTCGATATTCCGGTGGATAAAAATTTAATTACAAAATTTATAATCCCAACGAAAGATGGCAGCACAAGAGGTGATGTCACTAAAGAAATCAACAATCACGGAATTTCATCAATGGACGCCATGACTGATGAAGGACATGATTTTGTCTGAAACCGTCGGTATCAAAGAAGTTTGAAAATGTATGAGGTGAGTCAATTAAAATATGTTCTCCATTCATTATTAATGATATAACCTCATAATGTTTACTTCCCGATATTAATTTAAATATAACATAATTTTCCTGAAAACTAAATTGTGTTAAGTCTTAAATAATAAATATCAACATGAAGAGAAAAAACATCTTTCAGTACCGGTATAGTGAATTATTATGTTATTCAATGGAAACTGGCATTCAGTTTTTCTTATAAAATCATTTTACATTAACACTGATAACCAATACAGTGGACACTTTTTAATTCGAACTCAAAGGGGAATTTTTAAAAATTTGAATTATCGAAACTTTGAATTACAAAAAACACTTTATTTTACACAGTACTGTACCCTGAAATTGATTTATTTCTTGAAAATATTGTAATTAACATGCTCTGTAACTCACTCTTTTAATTTCCATATTTTGTCATAAAATGTGTAGTCCTAGTAGTTTGATACAAGTTTAAAGCACTTCGGTAAAAGATGGATTTATCAATAGAAAAAACTACAGTATCGCTAAAAACACACTGACAGTACTGTACTGTACATAAAGTTTTTAACTGTACTATACTGTATGTGTACTGTAAAAATAAGAGACGGTACATGTATTATTCTCAGTTTTTGGGCTATGAGTGATGGGTGGGTATCTATGTACTGCACCCAACGACACAAAGCGCTGGACAATATGATCCAATTTGCTTGCCATCTAACAGGACTTTAACAATAAGCAACTAGGAATGTGGGCACTAGATGAATTCCTGATATTTTTTAACCATGTTTAAACTTTTATAGAATTCAAATTACTTTTTTCATTATCATTAAATTTAATTGTGATTTCGAATTATCAATATGTTGGCTCCAAAACGTCAAATTACACACTAATTTTTAACATTATTTTAAATAGGAGTTTCAAGGGGATTGTACTTATATTCAAATTACCCAATTATTCGAATGTCGAGTTAACCGGTGTCCACTGTATTAATTTCTACATAAATTACCACATTTGTACTTCTCATATAATATCATAACTTCATGATTTTTTTTTATTATACAATATTATTTTCATAAATGTAAGTAAAAAAAAAATTGTACAACTTTGGTTCATTATTACTTATCAGTAACAACCAGAAATATATGAACATCATTATGCACTGTAAACTCCTTCCAGAGTCTTGAAAACCATACCTCATACCACCACGTCTGTGAGACAAGTTACAACATTTTGAACTGTTGCCATGTTTACTATATTGCTGTTTCTAACAAATTGAGTTTTCATATAAGTTATCATAGGCAGAAAATTGGCAACAATTGATTTTAGAGGGTTTGGCTTCTGTCCCTTTGTTGGCTAAGCCCCTAATAAGGGTTATGCACCTTTCTAATTTATGGCTACCTGCTAGCTAAAGGTTTTCATGATTCTGGAAAAAAGAATATAATGTATGAGGGTGATCTCAAAAGTTCTCAGAATAACTAACAGAGGTCACTGCTAGCTTAATTCTGACATAATAATTACTCATCCTTCATGAGTAAATAAATATGTTCTTTGCGTCTAGTCACGAGGTTCACAAGTTCAAACCAGGCCTGGATCGATGGATTTTTAGGATTGAAAAATCCAAGGACAATTTTTCCAAGAAGGACTTTAAGCTGTGGGTCCCGAGTCAGAAGATATTCAGGCTCGTGAAAGAACTACAAGTCTGAATAAAAAGGCCTCTGTGCAAAATTTAACTGACATTCATCCAACTAGTAATATCTCAGTTGCTTACTAGATGTCTCATTGAGGTGATATACTAACCACATGTCACGTGTAGACATCTGTAGGTAAATAAGCATAACTAAATTACCCTGGTAAAGAAACTCCCACCAGGGAGCACTTGTGTCCTCACGTGGGACGTATAAGGTATATACATGAGTAAACATATGATCTATCAGTGATCTGGGGGAGATGTCTTTCTATTATTGTTCCATGTAATGATGTTTGAAGATGAAAATCTGAAATTCAAGCAGTTATTAAGTACTTAATAAGAAAGTTACTGTAAACTTGGATAGTACTGAATGGTGAATAATATCATTAAGCAGAATGCTGGGAAATGGCAGTGGTGTTGTTTACCTGTTCATAACATCAGCCACTTCATTTGTTCGATATTATTCACCAATTGATATTACTCCAGTTTACAGTATGAAGTTCTCTGGGCAGGACTACTTCAAGGGAATCCATGCCAAAGGCTCAAACACAGGGACATGTTCCTAGGAACATGAAATGTTAGGACTTTATACAATAGTGGGGCGTTAGAGTTAGTTTACAGAATCAAAGCAAATTAAATTCATGCCTTTTCAGAACACACTAGAGGATTCTGCTCCTTCATATTCAACTGTTGCCAAGTGAACCAATGAGTTTAAATTTGGTCAGGAGACCTTAGAAGATGATCCACAATGGTGGCCAAGATGTGTTACCAACCTAGAAATGTTTGCAAAAGTATTCGAAATGGTCTTGGAAGATCACCGACTGAAAGAGTGAGAAATTGCTAAAGCCATAAGGATATCAATTTGAATGGATATATATCACATTTTGACTGAGGAATTGGTATTAAGAAATTATCTGCTAATGGGTGCTGTGACTGTTAAAAAAGGATAAAAAGTATCAGAGTGCAAATGTTCGAATAATGTTTGGCTCATTTCAGAAAAACCCACATGAATTTTTTATGCTGGTTTGTGGCTTTAGATAAGATATAGACGAGGTATGGGTCCACTATTACACCCCAGAGACAAAAACAACAATTAAAACAGTGGAAACAAGTTGATTCTCCACCAAGAAAGTCAGTCAAAAGGCCATAGCATCAGTTTTCTGGGTTCAAAAGGGATTCTGTTGATAGATTACTTTCACACTAGTGATAGGAAAATACTATGCCAACCTCCTGGAACAATTACAAGGAAAGATATGTGAAAAAAGCAAAATTTAGCAAGAAAGAAAGTCATCTTCCATTATGACAATGTGTGCCAATACATGTGACATTGTCATGGCAAAAATACATTAAATATATTTTATACATGAAATGCCTTATTCACTTCATCAGATTTCCATCTATTCCCTCAGATCAACATTTTCCTTAGTGGATGGAAATTCTCTAAATGAGAACTGATAGTTCATAAGTTTTTGAAGGCTTGAATGAATCTAATTTTCAAAATGGAATAAAAACATTGGTGCAACTGTATACAGGAAAACTACATTGAAAATAAAAATAGTTTAAACAAGGTCAGTAATTATTTTGTATTTTATTCCAAGAACTCTTAAAACCAATCTTAAAGCAAAAATCTTCCTTTATTCTAATCATTGTTTCTAGTAAGAGTATTGCTTCTGTGCATATTGTAGGTAACTGTTCACACCCAAATTACTATTTTTATTGGATCAAATCATACAAAAAGATTTGTATGTTATTCAGTAAGGGTAATATCTTTGTGGTGTACTAAATAAATATATAGCCTATATCATGAGTATATAAAATGTAAGTTATATAGTAGGAAATAACACTATGAGGTTTATTTTAATTATTCTGAGTTGTTTTTTGACTCACCTCATGTATTTCTTGACTTCCATGCAGACGCAGGGTTTCGAGAATGTCACAAAAGCAGTGACAAACCCTATGTCTGCATGGAAGTCAAGAAATATGAGATGAGTAGAAAAACAATTCAGAATAATATAAAACATAGTTATTTCAACAAAGAATTGCACTTTTTACAGCTGAACCCTAATATACTGTTATATGAAGAGCATCACATGCTGCATTTTAGGGTTATTTATTTTTATGTACGTTGTCATTTAACATATCCCCTATTCTGAGGTTTATTAGCTGCTAACCAGATTGTAAATCAAAACCTGTAGTATCAATTGATTTGGTGTTTATTTTGTGAAAATCCATAATGTATTTAATAAATGAATCAAAGTTTTGTATGATTTTCATAAATATTTATTTTATTTAACATTTGTAACAGCTGTTCCAATACACTGTATCTTCTTCAGACGAATGTCATAAATACAAATAAATTTTCTATTTATGTGTATATTCAACTATGTAAACAAATGTAGCTAAGCAATACAATATAAACAAAAGTTTAACAAATTATGTAACAATATATATAAAACACATATTTTTTTTATAAATCTAATAGAGTTGAATCATTTAAATCTATTTGGGAATTTAATAACTTATTACTTTTTTTAATTTATTTCTAAAGTTTCTAAAATATCTAGCTCTTTTCTTTTGTTACAAACATGTAAAACTTTAAAATCTGAATTAAAACAATGATCAAATTGAAGTGGTTAGCATAGTTCAAAGTATCAAGATTTCTTATATATATGCCCTCATAATAATTAAATGAATCGTGATTTCTTCTTACCTCATACTTCTATGTTTTTTTTTAAACACAGCACTGCAGTATCGGCGACACATTGTCGTCATCATCAGCTGTTTTCACGACGATTAATTGAACCTCATAATGTTAAAAATTCCCAAATTTAATATATAAATATGCCCTTATCTTTAACATGAGAAATAAATGGTCTGCCTACTTGGCCTATATAAACACTGTCGCATGTGCCACATTCCAACTTATATAAACCTGACAACTGTTCCTTTTTTACTTTAGTTTTATTATTTTTTGTAAAGTTTTATTTATTTTAAATGCCATATTGATGTTTAGCTTTGTAAGTGTTTGGATATATTAATAGAAAGTGGGCCTATATACATAATTATAAAATATTTATTTATGTCTTTATTAGGTATTAGAACAACTTTTTTAATAGCTTTTCATAAGAAGTTTTCTTAATTAAATAATTGTAGGGTCATAATTATTATTAATAGCAAATTGTTTAATAACATTCAACTCTTTATTATATTCCAGGGGTGGAAGATGAATATTTAAAAGTCTATGAATGTAGCTATTAAAGGCTGCAATTTTATGAGTATATGGGTGAAGTTTTATACATTGCTACATTATTTCTTTAATTTTTGTTTGTATTGTATTACTTAGTCAACTAGCCTCATGGGCTAGTGGTCAGCATTTCTAACTACTGTTTATGAGGTCCCGGTCAAAAATAGGAATGTTTTCTTAAAGGGAATTATTCCTGTGGTTGCCCATGGTCTGGAATTTAGGTTAAGTTTAGATTAAGGACTCTCCTAGCTTTTCATTATCATTATCACCCATCATATCATCAGGGTAACATAACTCCACCTTCCAGGTGCCCCAACTTAAGAAATGGATTACAGTTCTGCCAATGCCAGGGGAGAAAGTCAGAAATGTCATAAAAACCTGGTGGCATTGGGAAAATAAAAAAAATTACATTTCTTTACATAGTTCAATATACAGCAAACTCCCAGTTATCCGTGCGTGTATTATCCGGTTTGTGGATTATCCAGACATGATTCTTTTTACTGTATTTTTTAAAAATGAAGATAAAGACTGTACTGATTTTGTATTGTTATGAAAAAAATCTTTATTTTTAAATGTGCTACTGCGAACTGTGCTTAGAAACTAGCACAATAGAGTAACCTTCACTGATGTATTTAATGGTACCAACCAACATTCTGAGAACACAATACAATTTTGGAAATTTCCATTGTGTGAGTCACTGAAAGTTTGTTGTTACAAATTGAAACCACAGATAAGCTGTGGCAGTGGGTTTATCACTATTTAGTAGTATGATTATCGGTGGTTACTAGTGTGGTTATCAGTAGTTACTAGTGTGGTTATTGCTGATTATTTGTGTCGTTATCGCTGGTTATAAATGTGGTTATAGGTGGTTACTAGTGTAGTTATTGCTGGTTACGATGGCCATTTTGAATAACTGTTGTAACCAGAGTGGTAATGACTGGAAATAGTCCCACTTTTTTTTTTTTTCATATTTACAAGTAAAATAAATTAATGATAATTACAACTCACACCTAAATACATTTAATATAACATTTTATGAATATCTGTAGCATTTAAGTAGTGTTAGAGCGGGTAAATACATTTCTGGTCAACCTCCAGGTGCGGAATAACTGTGTTTTTTTTATTTCCCGTGTATATCTCGGTCCCAATTAACACGGATAATTGGAGTTTGCTGTACACATAAATATAAAATTTATTTGTATTTATGACATTCATCTGAAGAAGATACAGTGTATTGGAACAGCTGTTATAAATATTAAATAAAATAAATATTTATGAAAATCATATAAAACTTTGATAGTTTCATTTATTAAATATAAAATCTATAGATATCATTTACTTAAGACAATCCATCAGCAAGTGTAATTACAAATTAATGTTTATCAAACGATCAAAAACCTACTATTTTCCAAATTGTACCATGGACTCAGTTCAATTGGTGAAATCTATGTTTCAATGTCCACCGCTGTGGTCTCAAGGTAGCGTGCTGCCTTGTCACTTGTTCGATCCCCGGCCTGGACAAGTTTCCTGGGTGAGGTTTTCTTGGGTTTTTTCTCACTTGTAAGACAAATGTCAGGAAACTTTAAGGCCCAAATGGTCCTCAAACATCATATGGCCATCATAATCATCATCATTCATATTCACCTTAGATTATGCCTAGGGTTTAAGGACTCTCCTGGTGCACCACTATCATCATCATCACCCATCATATCATTGGGGCAGCCGTAACCCCGCCTTCCAGGTGCCCTTACCTTAGAAATGGGTTACAATTATACCAATGCCAGGAGAAGAATACCAGAAATGTTGAAATGACAACCTGGGGCATTGAATAAAAAAAATATATTTTTATCAATTCAATTTCATTTTCTTAATTAGTATTTGCTAAGTATGGCGATTTTAAATTAACAATAATAAAACTATGGCTGTTTTCTTAAGAACTGTTTTTTTTTTTAAATAGTTTAACCCCGAATGTGACTGTGTGAAAATACAATTTGCGCTCTAGTAAAAAAAATGTTTCCTAATAATTATTTTTGATTTTACTGAATTTAATTCAATTTGTTACATCTGTTTTTATATCTTTAATTTAAATATTTTACATGATTTGACTCTGCTAAGTAAAGGCGGATCTTTGATTAGAAAATATGTAAAAAAGAAAAAAAAAATGTTTATGGCAAAACAATTCTTGCTAAAAGATCTGAGACACAAAAATAAAATGCATAAATAAATTATAGGACTAGATGTTACATGATCTTTTAAGTCACAAATAAACTCATTCAGTCAAAACAAAGTTTAAACAATTTTTCACAGTTGTTAAGGAAAATATAAACATTTATATAATAAATTTGGGAACTACTGTGAAACTGTGGTTGTGGTATAGACTTAATTTCTGCAATTGAAGTTTATGTATATTTTGTCAAATATTTTTGTTAAAATTAAAAATTATTTGAAATTTTTATTTAATCAACAAAAAAAGAAAATGTAGAATTTTCACAAGGTGGATACATTTTTCTTTTATCTGTAAACAAATACTGGAATGAAACATCTGAAAAGTGCAAGTGAAAATTTAACACTATGAATAACAAATTCATATAATAAAAGGAGAGAAATGATATGCATTTGAATCAGAATGCCTGGTAACTTAGTAGATAGAGAGCTGATATACAGAACCAGAGACATTGGGTTCAAATCCCAATTCAGGCGTATATATTTCTCTTCAAACAAAATTTGTCAATGTGAGAAGTGATAAACTAATATGTAAGACTGAAAATAACCTTTACTGGCTATAAGTGTGGTGTGATTCCCATTAAAGTCTTCTTGTTAAAGAAGCTTCTAAGCTTCTAGAGGTCTATGTGGAATGAAATAGTTCATAGCCTCGGCATGCGGGAATTCATATAATGAATGGAGAGAAATAATATGCATTTGAATTGGAATACCTGGCAGCTTAGTGGATAAAGCACTGGTGTACAGAACCAGAGACATCAGGTTTAAATCCTGATTCAGACATATATTTTTCTTATCTTTGAGTTGTGTGTTTTGACTCACCTCATATTTCTTGATTTTTATGCAGACCGGTTTCGTTGCTAACTGTGTGACATTTTCAATGCTTCACAACTGTTGTCTTGTGGTTGTCCCTCCTGTAAATTGATTTCTGCATCCTCTGTTGACTGACCAATGAATTTTTATTTTCTAAAAAGAAAACCACGAATTTTGAAATTCCTGGTGAAAGGGGAAAAAATTTATTTGGAAGTTCATCGGTCAGCCAACATAGGATGCAGAAATCAATTTGCAGGAGGGACAACCGCAAGACAAACAGTTGTGAAGCATCGAAAATGTCACACAGTTAGCAACGAAACCAGTCTGCATAAAAATCAAGAAATATGAGATGAGTCAAAACACACAACTCAAAGATAATTAAAATAAACCTCATAATGTTATATCTTACATATATTTAAGATATTTTTCTCTTCAAATATAACAATAAATATACTAAATAATCCTTTTAATACAATGTTAATGAAAAATCACCTCACCTCAAATTCTCTCTTCTTTTTCGACCAGTTTCAGAATAATTAATTTTCCATCTTAAACATAAGCACTTATAACTTTCTAATATTTGTTGTGCATCATCATCTTAATAATATTCTCGTTAGTTAAAATCTAGCATGATATATTAACCAAATTGCAAATACCCTGAATGAAATACTGATATAAAATTTGTGTCTTGTTCACCCTGAACTCCAGAAATTGTCCTGAAATTAAGCTGTAACTTAGACTCAGGCACTTAATATCATTAAATGGACCATTCCAGCAAATAAAATTAATTTAAATATTATATTAATTTATAAGCTACCAGATATCACTTAAGTAATGTGATGAAATAAATATTAATAACCTATTAACAAAAATGAATCGAGCTAATACACATTTTTACAATTGTAAGTACACTATTATTTACATAAAATATATCTACACCATAAATACAGAATCATTACTACAATGTTTTTTTAAATAGTAAAATCTTTCTCAATTTTACTGAAATTATTAAACAAATGATTTTAATTAATAAATAGAGTTAGAATTTGACAACACCTCATAATTGTAGATTTCTCAAAGACACGTTTCGTTACTTTGGCATAACATCTTCAGTTCTCTTTAAATATTAATTTAATTCAGATAATTTTGTTAAAATAAGCAAATTCTTTATCAATTTTATCCAGTGAAATATATACTTAAAACTATAAGATTACAGTTACAACTTTTTTGGTGGTTCCTAACTTAATGAAAGTAAATTTCAGTTGAAACCTACAAACTGAAGTACAAAGAACTTCCAAGAGAAATTGTTAAGTCGACTGTTGAGGCATATTGTGTGCATCTGTTAAAACAATAATTCCACTTGGAAATTCTTACTTTTTAACATACTTCTTATCATTTATAACCAGCCAAAATTTTTCACTTAATTTGTGCTTCTCAATAAACTGTTACAAAAAGCACTACTATTTATGTGTATAGAGTAGTAACAATTTATATTGAAACATTTTAGAAATTTCTGTAAATAACTAAGTTGCAATGTACTGTAAAATATTTGTTTCTTTGAAAACTTGTGTCCATAATGAATTTAATGCAATACTGCATTCTGGATTGCATAAATCTGTTGTCAATGATAATCTCTAATTAGGAATCTCTAGTTTTATCACATCAATTATTAACTTGTGCAAGAAAATATACTTAAAATAATTTACTTATAAGTAAATTTATTTGCTCTTAATAAATTTCTTTAAAGTTATCTTTGCCTCTCCCATTGTTCCCAATATTCTCTAGTTTGCATTTCTGAAAGTCTTGATACAGTACGATCAAAGGCAAAAATTTCTTCATCGCCAGTGAAGATACTTGCAGAAGCATTTTCCTGTAAAATGCAGTCACATTTTAAAAAATAAATATAATAAATGCTTACCATATTTAAATTAAGTTATGTAGATAGGAAATAACACTATGAGGTTCTTTAATATTGTTTATTTTTTATCATTTCACTCACCTCATACTTCATAATTTATAGCAGACCCAGGGTTTCTTCACGTAATTCGTGACATTGTCAATGCTGCGTCATGTTCACAACTGACGTCCAACGGCCTTCTATCCTGCAGACTGACCTCCGCGCCATCTGGTGGCCGACCGAAGAATTTCCAAATCAGGCCTCTTTCTTTATAACCGGGTATTTCAAAATTCATAGTTGTATTTTCATTCTTGCATATGTAAATTTTTTCCCAAATTGTGAGTTCCTTCGGTTTTTCCAATTGTTTAAGTAATTTTGTTTTGGTTTCTATTCTATGTTTTTCTGACCAGGCATGTGCAGCTATTGCAGATTTTTCGGTTTCTCCATTTTTAACATTTCTGAGGTGTTCTTTTAATCTTGTATTTAGATTCCTTTTTGTTTTTCCTATGTATATCTTTTCACAATCTTTACAATTAATTTGATAAATTCCCGATTTTTGCAGTCTTCAATTTTTTCATTTTTGTTGGTTTTATTAAATTACCTAAGCTGTAATCATTTTTCGGTGCTAATTTAATGTTGAATTTGTTGAAAATTTTTTGAAACTTGTCAAATACGAAAGGATGGTATGTGAACTTCTTGAATTTTTTGCCTATATTTTTATCTGTCTGAAGAGTACTTTCATTGATGACTTTTTGTTCTTTGAATTTATTTATTTTCTTGTGTATCATTTTCTTGTGAAAACCATTATCCTTAGCAATTTGTATGATGTGTTCTTTCTCTTTATTGTAATTTTCTTGCTCATGGGGACATTCACAAGTCTGTGTGTTAAACTATTAAATACTGCCTGTTTGTGTGAAAAATGGTTAAATCCAGTAGCTTTTATATAATTGTCGATGTGAGTTTCTTTTCTGTAGATTCCAAATTCTATTTTCTTTTTTTCTTCTTTCCTAATCAATTTAAGGTCTAAAAATGGTATTTCATGATTATTTTCTATTTCCATTGTAAATTTGATTGTTTTATTTTGAATATTTAACAGTTTAATGGCATCTTCTAATTGTTTCTCTTTTACTATTGCTATGATATCATCTACGTATCTTCTCCAAAATTTAAACATCAAAGGATGTGCTTTAGTTACATGACATTCAAAATCCCCATAAACATGTCTGCTAAGAATGGTGATAATGGATTTCCCATTGCGAGTCCTGATTTTTGTCTAAAGTATTTTCCTCTAAAGGTGAAGAACATTTGATTTAAGCATAATTTTGTTAGTTTTATGTATTCTTTAACGCTATCATCATCTAATTTGTTTTCTTTCAACCATTTTTCTAAAATTTTCAAAGTTGTGTCAGTCGGTATGTTTGTGAATAATGAAGTAACATCAAATGAGACCAATCTTTCTGAAGGTTCTATTTCTACATTTTCTAATTTCTCAACTAATTGGTAAGAATTTTCTACTGCTAAATTTTCAAATTTTTCCATACCTTTAAATTTATTGTTAAGCCATTTGGATATGTTATATGTCGGTGAATTGATATTGTTGATGATAGGTCTCATTTTCTTTCCGTCTTTGTGGATTTACCATATTTGTCTGTGTATCCATCCATAGTAATTCTGCCCAAAGGCAGGCCCTTCACTGCAATCATAGCATTTTCATACTATGCTTGCAGCTTTACTGGGGAATTGTAGGTGTGGTAGCTTCCCGTTGCTTTCCACACCGGTGAAACATGATGATGATGATAATGAGAAGGATGATGATGATGGCCATATGATTTCAGGGACCGTTTGGGCCTTAGAGTTTTCCTGACATTTGTCTTACAGATGAGGAAAAACCCCGATAAAAACTTTCACCCAGAAAAACTGCCCCGACCGGGGATTGAACCCAGGTCTGCTGCGTGACAAGGCAGCATGCTACCTCGAGACCACAGTGGTGGACTTTTCAAAATATGTAGGTCTTAAAATTAGGCTGTGTCTTACACAGCAAGGGGGCCTTGAGCTCTACATTTATTATTATTTTTTTCATTTTGTGTTTTTTCCATTTCAAGATCTTGGAAAAGGTTTTTAGATATCACATCAGTGATACATTATAAGTAATGCCACGAGTGATTTCCAATTTATCTAGAGGATTTGGAAATCAAAGTGGCATTTGTTAGGACTATTCAACAAATAAAATTAAGCTGTTTGCTTACAAATAATTATTTAAATATAGTTATTTTAAAATATTTATATATTTAATGTAAATGGCGATGTTTGAAAACAAATGAGAAATGTTTGGTTATGTTTCGTTTGTTCATCACTATAACTTGATCATACTATTTATTGCCAAATAGGATCACAACATTGTAAGAATACATGCCAGTGGAGAAAAAATATTAAACAAGGAGGAGTTTTCTTTATTTTAGTAATCAAAATTCGATAATTATTGAGGTGAAACATGACTGTGATTGGTTGTAAAACAAAATTCATTGAAATGTGAATGGTCATTGACTCCCATTTGGCACATTAGTTAAATTGTCAAGAACAAATAATGAATGTACATGGAAGAGAGAGGAGAGAACAGTATCTTGTAAAACTTCATGACTTTTCCCAATGCTGGAATTACAGACTGAAATGGGTCCAACAAAATTGTGAAAATGGAAATGCAATTTCAACAAAAAACACACACATGTGCAGTAGAGTAATCTTATGAGCATAACACTGACAATTTTAAGAGAGGGAGAGAATTACCTTAGTTTTTATAAGAGTTATTTTATTGTGGAATTTTTAGGTGCATCTTTTATACAGATACTACAAATATAGTATACCAGCTCCGTAAATTGGGAGAAGTGCATTTTCAAATATTTTCATGTTATTATTTCTTATAAAATTAGAGAGCCTATTTTAATTGAGCAGATTTTAGTAATAATTCCTAAAGAGTCAATTAATGATCATATTCTATCAAGGATTAGGCCTTCCAGTCTGTTCCATCTCAGATGAGCTGGTCTCTCCATTGCTTCTTCAGACTTCCAAGCAAACAGTTTTTAAATTAGTCTATATCACTTTTTATGATTTCAGTGATGAGTGTATGATGTTTAATTCTTCTCGATGTGAACATTCTGTTCATAATCAAAAGCAGTATAACTCGCTAAGAATCTTAACAGTCTCATCTCAGCTGCTTCTATCCTTTCAAGTTGATTTGATGTTAAAGTCCATAGTCCTGTTCCATATAATAAAGTTGAGACTGCCATTGTTTTGTAACATTTCAAAATTGTCTCTGATCTGACTTTTCTATGTAGTGTTGATTTTAATGTACAGCCTTTGAAATGATTGATGGCGCACAGATAATTTTCAAGTCCCAGAACGAAGCCACTGCACATGATCAACGGTTCACAAGTATGTAACTATTTGAGAAACTAAAATCCGTTCAATTTTGTTGTGTATCGTGCAATGGAAAATAATTTTGAGTACATAAGTAATGCAGTAAATGCTGTAAATAAAACAAAGCAAAACAAATAAAACAAAACAAAGAAAATTAATTGAAATACGGACAAGAGAGAGAAAAAAATAAGCATGAGAGTGGTATCAAACACGCGACCTCATGAATGGGAAACAGAAGCTCACTCCACTAGATCACAACCATCTCTGCTAGACACCATCTCAATGCAATGCCGAAGCAATGCAATACTCCAGGACTTACTTGTATAATGAAATTAGATATTAACTTGACTTAATTAAAATTAATCAGATGCATTTTCCAATAGTAGTGTAAATAAACAATCTTGTTATGCCTTGTGTTTTATACACAAAGTAATGAGACATTACAATTATTAATTTCCTATATATAAATATTATTCCTTTAATTTATTTCCCTATATATACAAATTTATTTATATAACGAAGCCGGTAACGTCTAGGCATTATGGAAAACTTAACGTTATTAAAAAAAATTGTTTCCTGACCAGGATCGAACCTGGCCTGTGTCGTTGCAAGAGGGCATCTTACCAACTGCTCTACTGAAGCAAACGTTATGAATACTGCATAAAGAAAGACTTATGCCACGGGATTTGCCCTCAAAGGAGATAGTGCACATAACAACTTACTAGTGTGAATTGCTCTTCAAAACTTTAACTTTCCACCCCATCAAAAGTTGTGCCATCATTTTTTTCAAAGGCTGTACCTAAAAGTTGTTGGAATTTAGATACTTTTATGCCAACATCTCTGGAATGTATGAGAGATTACAATTGAGGTAACTGAATTCACTGACTTGTTATATACATTGTTTATTGTTAACAACTTTAGATCTATGATGATTTTTTCCTTCAAAAACTAATATTTTAGTTTTCTTTTCAGAGATATTCAGATTAGAATAATTTGTTATTTGGTATAAAGTGTATACTGCTTTTTGTAAGTTGCCTTCAGAATTAGCTAAAATTATCTAGTCATCTGCATAAAGTAATGTATTAATTGGGTAGTCATTAATCATGAAATGTGTTGTTAATTCAGTTTTCCAAGTCTTAATAATATAATTTATATTAATGTTAAAAACAAGACTGGGGACATTGGATAGCCCTATTTCATCCCTTGATTTATTATTCTGCTTTCACTACTTGTAGTGTTATTATTTTTTATTTTTGTACTTTCGTATTCTTTGTTTTGCACAAATTAGATGTTTTGGAATTTCTGTTTTAATTAGAACTTCCAAAGGCATTCTCTGTCCACAGTAACAAAAGTTTTTTGATAATTTACAAATACCATGTAGGTTGGTATGTTAAATTCTCTATTTCTCAATCATTTGTACTAGTGTAAAAATACTGTATCAATGCAGGATCTGTTTTGTCTGAAACCATTTTGTTCATCAACCAAAATTGGTTCTGTAATTGCAATTTATACGTTGTGATGTCTATGTAATGTAACCTCTAGATATAACAAACAGGAAAAAAGTAAGAGCAAGAGTTTGCGGTCTAAAACCAAATCCCCCTGGCTATTGGAGGAACCCCAGAGAGAAAAGTAGGTAAATTCAGAGGCCTTAAGGTGGCAGCCCCACCACTGAATTTACTCAGCGTTGGACTGGTACTCCATTCTGAAGAAATGAAATACATACTCTTAAATCCCAGAAGATTTGGTAATATTAGATCCAAATATTCCTATTCTTGATCAATGAAAATGAAACGGGGATTTAAGAGGTAGTGAACATAATTTAATGAACTATTAAATCCTAAACTGAAAAATACAAATAAAGTGGGATGATATTGACTGAAGACAAAGTGCCACTTGAGTAAAAACTTACAAATATAATAAATGATAAATGAAAACTTCTGATTTCTTATTTTATTATTTAACATTTCTTAAAATAGAGTATTGAGTAAATCTGTTTACAATTTACTGTTAATGCTTTACACATCAAATTTTTGTGGACCTCTGTTCAGTCAATGGACTATGCCTTTCATTACCTGTAAGGGCAGCTCCATGGCATAACTGGTTAGATACTTGCTCTCCACCTTGGGGTCCCAAGTTTGTACCTCGGCCATTCCATGTGGGGTTCATGGTGGACAAATTAGAGCCAGGGCAGGATTTTCTTGGGGTTTCTCTTGCTTTCCTCTGCCAAAAAGTTCATTAAGCTACTTCTCTATACTCATGTCATCCATTCTGTTTCATTTAATTTCACCTCATCTTGTGATGGTGTAACAGGCCTGGACAGATGGCAACCTTCAATAACAGGAGTTTTTTCATCTCATCTCTTGATCTGGTAATATGCCAGACATGAGTAAAAGTCTGAGAATCATAAAATTGAAAAAGAGCCCAACTTTTAAAACATTTGGAAAAACCTTTAGAATTGACAATTTGGGAGAAGATATATCAGAAGAACAAATTTAGATCTACGAATTTCGAGATTCCTGATGAACATGATCTCATCTCAAAGTTCATCAAATCAACACCAGATGGCAACGTTATTGATGGAGATTCCAACGGAAAGCCGGTAGTCATAATGTCGGTTGAAAATGAGAGAGATGGTTCTCTTGAAAACTAGGTCCCGTGTTTAAAGAAACATGAAATATGAGGTAAGATGTAAAAATGACTCATTAATTTACGAATGAGTAAAAGTATTTATTACTTGCAAGACACTGTACACTTACATTTCAATGTAAAAATAGATTCAACATGTAAATTTTTTTAACTTACAAGTCTGAAGTGAACTTAGTTAATATGGACTGAAACAGAAATTAATGGTGAGTGGAGAACATATTTTTAACGACTCATCTCATATAATTTCAAATTTCTTTGATACCGGCGGTTTCAGACAATATCTTGTCCCTCTTCAATCATGGCTTCAACTGATGAAATTCTATGGTTGTTGATTTCTCTAAGGACATCACCTCTTGTGCTGCCATCTTTGGTTGGGATTATAAACTTTGTAATTAAATTTATCCACCGGAATATCGAAGTTCATAAATCAATATTTATTCTTCTGAATGAATATCTATTCCCAAATTGTCAATTCCAACAGTTTATCCAATTGTTTCAAAAGTTTTGCCTCTTTTTCAATTTTATGATGTTCTAGCAAACTATGTGCAGCAATTGCTGATTTTTCAATTTCACAATTTTTAATATTTCCAAAATGTTCTTTAGTGCGTGTTTCCAAATTCCTTTTTGTTTTTCCTATGTATACTTTGCTACAATCATTACAATTTATTTGATAAATACCAGATTTCTTACCTTCTGGGATGTTGATTTTTTTATTGGTACTTAGAAGTTTTTCCAGACTAAATTCATTTATTGGTGCCAAAGTAATGTTGTGTTTGTCAAACATTTTTTGAAATTTCCTATGTACTACTGGATGGTAAGTAATTTTCTTGAAATTCTTCTTTTCTTTACTAACAGTTTGTAGGGTAGAGTATACTTTAAATTGTTTTATCTTTTTTAATTTCTTTAATTTGCTTGATATTATATTCTTATTGAAACCATTTAATCTGGCTATATTTAGAATATTCTCGTATTCTTTCTTAAAATTTTCTTCTTTTAGTGGGACATTTATCAAGAGGCTATTAAATATTGCTTGTTTATGTGCCAGAGGATTAATGATATAACCTCATAATGTTTACTTCCCAATATTAATTTAAATAAAACAGAAATATTTGTCCTTATTGGAGAAACTGCATGAAGTATTCTCTGTATACACATGAACATTATTTATATGATTTCTTTGTGTTAAAATACTGAAATAACCATTCTCATTTATATTATTATGTACTAATTTGAATAATATACGTATTCCAGATGTCCCTCCAAAGTGCTACATCTTTGTTGTCTTCTTGACCATTTTTAAGTTCTTAAAATCAATAGCTCTTTTTATTTTAAAAATACAATAGGAAGGAACATTAAGAGGGTTATTTAATAATTAAGATATTTGGTTTGTGTATTCTTACCTCTTACAGTTGTTTTTGTTGAACATATGTTTCAAGATTTCAGTGTATTCTTACCTCTTATGGTTAAAGAAATTAGTAATAGCATGAAGTATTTATGTTGAGGAATACACAAGTGGTTATTTTCCAGGAAGATGAATCTTGTCTGTATTTTGGGCCCGGCCACAGACTCTGTTAGAAGTTTGTGTGTTACAAGCTACATTGAAATTTAAAGATAGGTTTCGTAATAGAGAGATAACAATAAGAAGTTTTGAAATTAAGACTAGTAAAATTGTCCACAGTGTACAAAAATGGTAATAGTTCATGTGGTTATTAAAATTAATACTAGTAAATTCCCCCGAGGGGCATGCCGTAGCATAGTGGTTACGACACTGTACTACAAGCCGGAAAGTCGAGGGTTCAAGTCCCGGTGGGGTCAGGATTTTTAAAACTGACGCAAACCTTCTGGCAGCACTATGGCCCTGGGGTCAACTCAGCCTCTAACGCAAATGAGTACCATACGCTTGTCCTGGGGGTAAAGGCGGCCGTCATGCAGGACTGACAACCCCGCTGACATCAAGTGCCGATTGTCCAGAAAAAGTGGGAGTACCTCTTACGGTTGTTTTTGTTGAACATATGTTTCAAGATTTCGGTGTATTCTTACCTCTTATGGTTAAAGAAATTAGAAATAGCATGAAGTATTTATGTCCTGCGCCGTAGCCGAGTGGTTAAGGCAGGAAGCCTTGGTGCAGAGCTACGGGACTTGCGCTGGTTTGAGTCTCCATGGGGGAAGAAATTTTCTCATGGTATTTCGGCCAGTATGGGACCGGTGCCCACCCAGCATCGTGATGCATTTGGGTAGCTACAATAAGTAGCGGCTCCAGGTTGAGAAAACCAGCTATAATGGCTGGGGGACTCGACATGCTGACCACAAGTCACCCCTACACTGGCTGATTATCATCTACCTCTGTGACTGACACATGTGGATGTAAGGTCAGCAGCCGGCTGGTAGGCTAAGGGCCTTGTAGGCCTGTCGCGCCAGGAGTTTTATGAAGTATTTATGTTGAGGAATACACAAGTGGTTATTTTCCAGAAAGATGAATCTTGTCTGTATTTTGGGCCCGGCTACAGACTCTGTTAGAAGCTTGTGTGTTACAAGCTACATTGGAATTTAAAGATAGGTTTCGTAATAGAGAGATAACAATAAGAAGTTTTGAAATTAAGACTAGTAAAATTGTCCACAGTGTACAAAAATGGTAATAGTCTTCTTCACTTCCTGGTTTAGGCAAGAGTTGCCTGTTCTCATGTGGTTATTAAAATTAATACTAGTAAATTCCTCCGAGGGGCACGCCGTAGCGTAGGTGGTTACGACACTGCACTACAAGCCGGAAGGTCGAGGGTTCAAGTCCCGGTGGGGTCAGGATTTTTAAAACTGACACAAACCTTCTGGCGGCACTATGGACCTGGGGTCGACTCAGCCTCTAATGGAAATGAGTACCAGACGCTTGTGCTGGGGGTAAAGGCGGCCGTCATGCAGGACTGACAACCCGGCTGACATCATGTGCCGATTGTCCAGAAAAAGTGGGAGCTTTAACCTCACACTACCCCAAGGGCCTCTTGAGGCCTGTAGTGGAATTACTTTACTTTTTTAATTCCCCCGAACCACGGTGCAAAACCACTTTAAAACAACCATAAGAGGTAAGAATACACAGACCAAATATCTTAATCAATAGCTCCTCCTAATTTATTAAGAACTGACTGTAGATTGACGACTGTAAATAGGAAGTATAATTTAGATTGAATATTCTAAAGGGAAGATTAACTTATTTTTATGTCATTTGTGGCAATGAAAAGGAAAATTTGAGAAATTACAGAAGTATCAATAAAATACAGAAAAATGTTTAGGTCTTAATTAGCAATGAGGGGAAGTAACAAACTTTACTAAAATACTTACTGATCCATGTTCTATATTTAAATCATCCATGAGCTTACGATGTTCATCACTAGTATCATCATTATCATGTCCAGTTAGAAAGAGTTCCTTATGGGGAACTTCTGATGATACAACAATTCTTACCTGAAATGTATGTAAAGTAAATTACTGATTCCATTCATTTATTAAAAATGAACATAATGTGATGTTTAAGACTCTACAGTAAAACAGGTCAGTGATACTTCCAAGAAAGTTAAAATAGCTTCCAGTCCGATATGGTTAACAAGAATTCCCAATAAAAGTTATAATAACAGATGTGTATCGCTGCCTCTTCTTGAGTGAAAGTTTAAAGACAATAACTGAGGTAAGATGCAACGAGATAGAATAAGAAATGATAGAATAAGAGAAAATATTAGACAGTGGAAGACACTAATAGATGAGAATCAAATGAATCGTGAATTCTTCTTACCTCATACATACCGTATATCTCGGCAGATAAGACGATAGTTCAACCATTAAAAAAAATCCAAAAATCCAGGGTCGTCTTATAGGACAGATATAAAAAAATTAGATTCAAATTTATATAAATTAAAACCATTATAAAATGAAAAAAATAACTCACAACGTAATGATGCGCAGTGACAAACCGATCAGTTGGCATGTGGGGGGGGGAACTGTTAGAGATTTAGTGAATCCCTGCGAGTATAGCTACTATCAAACCAGTCCTGAAAACATCCGGTTATTTAATTCTTTTGCAGTCTGTTTTGTGTAGTAAATAAACATGGACATTATTAATATTTAATTTTAGGAAGTTATATTTTGAGGTTATTTTAATTATATTATTTTTGGTCTGGACATCTTACCTCAATATTAATGTTGATTTGTTCTTGAACATGTTTCAAAACAAGTCTGGGAAAGCTGAAGATAAAACAGAATTGTTTTGAAACATGTTCAAGAACAAATCAACATTAATATTGAGGTAAGATGTCCAGACCAAAAATAATATAATGGACATTATTGCTTATAGTGCATTGTGTCTTTTAATTATTAATATAGTGTTATTATTACTATGCATGATGCAAACGGCGCTGTATAACATTTAAATATGTGGATAACTTATATCTTTGGGTTTGATAGTAGCGTAACAAGAAATTTCTCACGGAGTAAGTCTTCCTTCCTTATCATAACAATCTCTTTTCCCTCTACCGCCTTCCATGCGACAGGTCTCATCTCTCATGCTAGTACAACTTATTGAAAGTGTAGCAGTGTTGCCGGTTGAATGAAAATAAAATGTATTTATTTATCATAATGAGGGGCTAAAATATTAACAATATATAACATAAAATTTAATTTGAAAAATTGCACGCCGTAGCGTAGTGGTTAAGGCACTGAGCTACAAACCGGAGGGTCGAGGGTTCAAGTCCCGTTGGGGTCAGGATTTTTAAACTGACCCAAACCCTCTGGCGGCACTATGGCCCTGGGGTCGACTCAGCCTCTAACTGAAATGAGTACCAGACGCTTGTTCTGGGGTAAAGGCGGCCGTCACGCATGGCTGACAACCCGGCTGACATAAAGTGCCGATTGTCTAGAAAAAGTGGGAGCCTTAACCTCCTACTACCCCAAGGGCCTCCTGAGGCCTGTTGTGGGATCACTTTACACTTTTACGAATACGGTAATTTTGTACACGCTATACAGTAAGCTAGTAATGATCGCTGATCTAAACTAAATTCATAGGCCGTTGATAGTTTGGGGGTCGTCTTATAGGACAAATATATGCTAAAACTTTGACAAAAATCTATATCTCGTCTTATCTGAAGGTCACCTTATCTGCCGAGATATATGGTATATGTTTTTTAACACAGAACTGTAGTATCAGGAAACATCATTCCCATCTTCAGTTCTGTGTTAAAAAAAATATATGTATGAGGTAAGAAGAATTCACGATTCATTTGATTCTTATTAAGAAAACATCATAATGTAAAAATTCCCAAATTTATTATATTAAACTAATAGATGACATTGAAGATACGCAACTGAAGTGCTCTTGGGCATGTATGCTGTATATCAGAGGAAAGAAAATTGAAACAAGTCATGGAAATGAGAACATAAAGAAAACTTAGAAGAGGGATTCCTAGTTAAATGGGAATATACAGTGAATCTGAGTGAACATTGACGGGACATTAGTTACTCACCATTATATGGGTCTGATGCGACAACTCCCAGTCATGCATGCCGAGAGCACTCAGCAGATATTGAATTTCAGGCCTACTCTAGTGTAATTTATCAGTGACAAGTTATACCGACTCAGTTTGAGATTAGACCTTGGAGAGAATGTGTATATTATTATTTTATGAATGTTCATATTACAGTATGATTATGTACTCACTCATGAACGTGTGTACATTTTAAAAACATTTTTAAGAAATAATTTGTGTGTAAAAACTAGGAGAAAGATTAGACGTAAGTTTCCTAATAGGCCACTTCTGTGCAGAAATACAATATTAATCTTAATCATCATCAGTATCATCCATGCAAGTAATAGGCCATGTGGCCTGTTACGGTCTCAAAGAGGAATTTTCCATCCAGTGCTTTTTGGACGTCCCAGCGATCTTTTGCCTTGGGGGCAGTAACAAAGCATTGGAATTGTATGAGAAGGCATTCATTGAAGACGGGCTTTCCAGTTTTGTATATGGTGAAGAATGGGTTCTACAATTAATCTTAATGAATAGGTATAACACAACTTCATGAAGAATGACTCATTTTTATATCTTACCTCATAGTTTATGTTTTCTTATACACAGGAACTCCAGTTTTCAAGAGGAAACATCCCTCCCATTTTCAACCGACATTATGACTACTGGATTTTCATTGGAATCTCCATCTATAACGTTGCCATCTGGTGTTGATTTGATGAACTTCGAGATCAAATTTAAATGCATGAATATTGAAATTCCTGATGAACAGGATCTAATCTCGAAGTTCATCAGATCAACACCAGATGGCAATATTATAGATGGAGATTCCAACAAAAATTCAGTAGTCATAATGTTGGTTGAAAATGGGAGGGATGTTTCCTCTTGAAAACTGCAGTTCCCGTGTTTAAGAAAACATAAACTATGAGGTAAGATATAAAAAATGACTCATTCTTCATGAATAAGAACCTCATAATGATATTTCCCATATTTAATTATGAATAGCAATCAAGGAATTAGACAAGGATGTGGTCTTTCACCAAGGCTCTTCATAATATACATGAACTCAATTATTAAAGAATGGAGACTACAACCACATGGCAGTATATCACTTAATATATTATATAATTTAGACACCCTATTATTTGCAGATGACATTGTGTTTATAGTGAATTCAGAAGATGACCTACAACGTTCAGTCCACTCTTTTCACCAAATTGCTATAAACTACAACATGGAAATCTCAACAGAAAAATCTAAAGTCGTGGCTTTCCTAGGAAAAGACCCAGTTCGCAGTAAAATTGTTATTAATAATAAAATATTAGAACAAACTAACACATTTAACTATCTCGGATACCAAGTTACATACGAAGAGAAAAATGATTTTAGTAAAAAATTATAAAATGTAACACAGTAACAGGAATTATAAATAATATTTTCAAGCCAAACACAGTACAGCAACACACACAAACTAGAATTTATAAAACACTGGCCAGACCCATATTATGTTACGGCAGTGAGGCCTGGACAATTCGCAGTGTAGATGAACAAAGACTAACTGCGGCAGAAATGAAATGTATGAGACGTACTGCAGGTTACTCAAGAACAGACCATAAAAGGAATTTTGAGATTCTCAGAGAATTACAAACAGAATCAGTCATGGAATATGTACAAAAATACAGAAACAACTGGAAATCTCACGTAAAAAGAATGAGCAGAACAAGAATACCACGTCAAATCTTAAATTACCAGCCACCAGGCAAGAGATCTTTGGGCAGACCCTTCAAATGTTGGACTGAGACTGTAACAGACCACTAGGTCTATCACATGAAAGGAAGAAGAAGAAGACGAAGAACTATGAATAAATTTCATTTCTGCCGCAGTTAGCCTTTGTTCATGTACACTGCGGAATGTCCAGTATTAGAAGTTAAGTATTTAAAATATTTAAATAGTTTAAAATAATCTCAAGATATCAACGAAGAAAACAAAAAACAATGGCCTTTCGGGGAAAATATGCAGTTCGATCGAAAATAGTTTTGAACAATGAAATTATTGAACAAGTACAGAGTTTTAAATATTTAGGATGTCACATATCTTACAATTGGGAAAATGATATACATGAAAAAAATTATAAATTTCAAAGTATGTGTGGGACTATTAAAAGAACACTACAAACAAAAATAACAAGAGAAACAATGCTAAAGTTTTATAAGGTAATGGCAGTTCCCATTGTGACATATGGATCAGAGAATTGGGTCATGAATAGATCAGACAGAAGATTACTAGAAACATCAGAGATAAAGTTCCTCAGATACGTTGCAGGATATACTCTAAGAGACCACATTCCTAATGAAACAATTAGGCAAGAACTCAAAATTCTTAATCTAAATGAAAAAAAATATACAAAACTATAAACAAAAATAGCATGAACATTATAAGAATGGACTCTTCTAGGCTAACAAAACAAGCACTCTTGTACCAACCTCAAGGCTATAGAGATGTGGGATGTCCTAGAAGACGATGGGAAGATGAATTCTGAGAATGGAACAGGCCGACGGCCTACCATGGAGATGATGATGATGATAAATAGTTTAACTTACCTTGTTGTCATAAAGGGTATCAATGAGAGTTATGAAACGCCGAGCTTGTGACTTAATTCTAAGGCTCATTTGTGGAACATCTCTAATCATAATTGTATGAAAGGCTTGAGATAACTGAAGATAATCACTAGCTCCAAGAGGCTGTAACACATTATTTTAATCAAATTAGTTTTTAATTAGTTTGTGATAAAATAATAAGCAATATACTTTCTATAACCATTCTCAATTTCAATAGTCAATTCTTTCTTATAAAACTACATTTCTAAGAATCAAGTGAATCGTGAATTCTTCTTACCTCATACTTCAATGTTTTTTTTAAACACAGCACCACAGTATTGGCAACCATCGTCACCATCATCAACCATCTGGCAGTTTGGATAATTACCAGCAAAAGAAAAAATTGACAGTCGTGAAAACAACTGATGATGGTGATGATGGTCGCCGATACTGTGGTGCTGTGTTTAAAAAACATAGAACTATGAGGTAAGAAGAATTCACAATTCATTTGATTCTTATCAATAAAACCTCAAATTGTTAAAAATTCACAAATTTATTATATTTAAAAAAACTACATTTCTGCTTAGAAAAATGAATGTATCCATGAAAAACTTAACTTCAGTGCTAATTAACTTTTAACCAAAATGGCATATTTACTCTTTTTGCTCCAATTGATTCGTTTGTCTTTATGAAATTTAAGAAGTCCACATTTGTGCAAAATATTAAAATATTTTCAGTTTTTTTTATGATGGCTTGTTCAGGCAATATTCTTGAACACTACTCACTTGATCCAATGGTTGAATCTCACATTAGAAACTCTTCACAAAACTATTGTTAACTATTAATAATTTGGTTAATGATTAAAAAAATCTAATATAGTTCTCAAAATGTTAATAAATAAATTTATGAATTAGCACAGTATGAATTTTACTTACCATTTTTATATTTTGTATTTACTTATTATTAAGAGACTACAAGAAGAACATTGGAAAAAAGAACAATAGATGTTGAACTGTACTTTTTACATTTAAAATTAACCAACAATTTAGGCCAAATAGTTTGGGATAACCTGGAAAAAAACTTCTATAACCAACTGAACCTCAAAATGAAGAAAAAAATTGATGTACAAAAGAAAAAGATAATTAATTTAAAACCTGAGTTAAATAAATTGAAGAAAAATGAAAGTACAAAAAATATAACCACTAATTTAGGGGGGGAATAAAGAAACTGAGAAGAATATAATTAACCTATCATCGGAAAACTTTACAAAAGAGGAAATATCTATTTTGGACAAGGGATTGAAAACTTGCATTAGTTACTCTAACAATTTAGAAGATTATATAGCTGATGTTGAAATTGCTATCGATGACATGAATTATGAAGAACAAACAATAATCAGAAAAGAATGTGGGGAAGTTATTGAAAAAATTAAAAACACAAAAATAGCAAACCTATGCAAAACAAATATGAAGAAAGTAAAAAACATTAACAATAAAAATGTTGGTAATAAAAGATTCCGGGCTATGTGGCCGTGGTCTATAACTGGCGTTTCTTCCAGACGTTTCTCCCTCAACTGCGGAGGGCATCTTCAGTGGCGAGCGCTTCCAGCTGTTGTTTCTCTGTCGTAGACTCGACTGCGAATAGAAAAGATGAAGGAATAAAACTAGCCAAAGCCTGGTATCACACATTAGACAATAGACGGTTAAAACCTACCAATAACAAGGAGAGAGTTCCGAACCAATCAGAAGCCAGTATGGTGACGTCGATACAAACAGCTGCGACTCACGTGACGTCAGCACTAGTATAAATAAGAGCGTCCAGCTTTCTGCTGTTCATTCGCAGTCGAGTCTACGACAGAGAAACAACAGCTGGAAGTGCTCGCCACTGAAGATGCCCTCCGCAGTTGAGGGAGAAACGCCAGTTATAGACCACGGCCACATAGCCCGGAATCTTTTATTACCATGATTACCGGCCGTGAAAGCCTGCATTCCACTAATAAAAATGTTTTTTTTCAAAATCATTTATCACCCATACATTCTTGATGTCATCTGTCTTTCATTTCAGGTGTAGCTCAGGAACCACTGAAATTTTTATTTCAGTTCCTTTCTTGGCAAGAGTGTCTGCTATTTCAATGCCAATTACTCCAATGTGAGATAGAATCCATTGGAAGCTTACCCATTTCTTCTGGTTTTGTAGAAATTTCAATATTGTTTGGTATTCTCTTATGATTTCTGATTGATTATATTATAATTATTAGTATAAAACTTAATTTTTGTTAGTACAGAACTTACCCTATCACACAGTTCAGAAAAACTGCTATCCAAAACTTGACCACAAGTTTTATTAAAGGAAACATTTCGTCCTCTGATGCTTAAGGTACGTGGACGGATTATGTCATTCTCCATTGAAATTAAGTACTTGAAGATCTTATTTAATTCTTTATCAGTATCATACTCTCCTTTCCTGTAAATCAAAATGATTTTATTAGTAACATTTTATAACTTATTTTAACATATCTCTTAATTCAATTAATTTGCAAAAATCATTTATTAATTAAGACAAAGAATATATTGCATTTAAACATTAATTGTTAGTTATTGGTTGTTTTCTAACAGTTCTTGGCAAATAAGTAAATATTGTAGGCTACTTTGCCGTCAAGAGACACTGGCCAGGTAAATCATGTAAAGATGAGACTCTGAAGTTTATTTTTAACTTACTTATTTTTCACTTGTCTTTGTTACAGAATAATGGTCAATAATTGATTTCAATGCAACTGCCATCAGAAATAACCAAATAAATCATTTCTAGGGGTTGATGCTATCTGCATTACATATTGGTTGAATGTTAATCAATTAATATCAGTTATCTTTTTGGAATACAAACTTAATAAATTACAATAGGAAGTAACTTTATGAGGTTCTTCTTAATAAATAAGGTGAGTCTGGCTTCTTTAGCCACGTTTCGGGGGTCAATGGTGTATGGTGCGGTAAGAGGGGAAGACAAGTTGCAGGTACTGCCAGCAACTAACCTCAGTTTTGAAAACATAATAGTTACTACGCGTTGCATTTTTTTATCTACTAGTTCTGTGTTAGTGAATAGTTTTGTTGTCTAATAAGTTTGGAGTGTTCATTAAAGAATAGCATTTTTATAACAATTTATTTTAATATTATTATTATTGTTATTATTAAAGAGAAGAATTATTTTTTTCATGGCCTCTAGTTCCCCCCACTCAGGAATGTTCCTTCCTGCCATGTGCCTTTGGTTTCACCAAGACGGCTACAATTACCAGAACTGGACAGTACATCTTACCTCACAAAAAGTTGAGTTCTTTTGGACATGTTTTTATTATTTATTTCATATATCTCAATGATGGATAAATCATATTTTAGAGAAAAATCATACGCTCAGACTAGGAATTGACAACATATATAAGAGAAAAATCTGCATTTAGATTGGAACTCACCCAGATAGCTCAGTCGGTAGAGCACTGGTCTGGAAAGCCAAAGGTCCTGAGTTCAAGTCCCAGTCTGAGCATATAATTTTTTCTCTTCAAAAATGATTTATCTTTTGGACATGTTTCAATACTCCTGAGTATCATCTTCAGCTTGCCCAAACTATTGAATGTTACAATGTCAGCCCTGGATGTCAACTTCCACTCCATCTTTTGGTGGAATGAAGAACTTACAAATCAAATTCCTCTCCCCTGGAATTTCAAAATTCACGATTCTATCCCTGTGCTTCTGGATGAAGATCTTCTCCCAAATGGTGAATTCTCTACGCGTATGTGTGAATAGAAAAATCAGCAGTAGTTACTCATGCTTGGTCAGAAAAACACAGAACCGAAGTAAAGGTAAAATTAATTAAATAATTAGAAAAATCTAAAGAACTTACAGTCATCATCATATTCCAGGGATTAAGCCTGTTGGCTCGTTCCAGTTTCATGAAAGCTAGAGTTGTTAAAATTGTTCAGACCATCTTCTGTGTGGGTGTCCAACATTTCTCCTTCCACGCGGTTTATAATTTAGCAATAATTTTGGAAATCTTCCTTCTGGCATTCTATCAATATGTTCTTTCCAGTCGTTCCTGTATTTAATTATTCGGTCTGGAGTTTGAAAATATTTAGTTCCTTTCTTATATCTTCTTTTCTTTTCTTATCCAGCAGAGCATATCCTGTTATATTTCTTAAAAATCGCATCTCAGCTGCTTCCAATCTTTGTTCTTGACTTTTAGTGATCGTCCAACATTCTGATCCATACATCAATACAGGAACAGCCATTACTTTATAAAATTTAATTTTTGTTTCTTTTCTTGTGTTTTTAAGGGTTCTTTTAATAGTGCCACACAATAGATGAAATTTATTTATTTTGTCATTAATATCTTCAATTTTAACATATGATAAATTGAAACCTAGATATTTAAAACTGTTCACCTGTTCTAAAATTTTATTATCAATTACTATTTTTATTCTTAAGGTATCATGTCCTTTAAAGAACTTACAGTTTGGGAGAAAATCTACATCCAAAAATACAAGGACAAAATAATTAATTTTTAAAATTCTGAGGAAAAAGATTTAATTTGTAGGTTCATCGGTCCACCAACAGAGGGAAGAAGAGTAGGCCTACAGGAATATCAACCATCATATCAACACTCAGATGCCAGTTGGAAATGGGGAAAAAATTTCCTTGTAACTAGTCCTGGTAAAGATATAAAACATAAGGTGAGATATAAAATCTGATTCATTTAATGATTGTCATATTATGTACTTCCATATATAGCATTAGAACTA
The DNA here is from genome assembly GCA_030220185.1 of Diploptera punctata. Taxonomy (NCBI): domain Eukaryota; kingdom Metazoa; phylum Arthropoda; class Insecta; order Blattodea; family Blaberidae; genus Diploptera; species Diploptera punctata. The sequence goes on along the minus strand of JASPKZ010001230.1, from coordinate 815,380 downwards.
TAACTATGTTCTAGTTAGCTACTAATTTTAAATGTTTATTGACTTACACAAAATAATTTTTTTCTTTTCCAGCAATTGATTTCAATCTATAGTCTATACCAGAATCAAGACATGCCACATCACAGTGTTCTTTCAATACAGCTATAAATGGAACAAAATTTGAGCGTTGTAAACCATTTTTATATAAATCATCAGGAGCTCTGTTACTTGTTGCTACCATAACAACTCCATTTCGAAACAATTCTGTGAATAAACGTTTCAAAATCATTGCATCACCTATATCTGTAACCTAGAAAAAAGAGGAACAAAAATCACTACAAATAATTTTCAAATTAAATATTAATATCAAAGTAGCTTGCATGTAAGTTTAAAAAATAAAATATTAACAATACATAAATGGACATAAAGTTGAAACTGCATTTATCATTCACAATGATTATATCAACATACAGAAAAGACCAGATATTTTGCATTAACATTTAAATATATATTTATCATTACTTTGTCCCAGTATTTTGAACAATCTGCAACATTTTTATTATAATTATTCTAATTTCATCAGATCCATCCATCCATAGTAATTCTGCCCGAGGGCAGTTCTTTCACTGTAATCATAGCATTTTCATACTATGCTTTGCAGGAATTATAGGTATGGTAGCTTCCCGTTGCTTTCCACACCGATGAAGGACAATGATGATGGCCAGGTTACTTTCGGGAACTGTTGGACCCTAAGCTTCCTGACATTTGTCTTACAAGTGAGGAAAAACCCTGAAAAAACCTCACCCAGGAGCCTGTCCCGACCGGGAATCGAACCAGGGCCTGTTGCATGACAAGGCAGCACACTACCTCGAGACCACAGCGGTGGACTTCAACAGATCAGCCTTATAACAAATGTTCCTAACATAGTACAATTATTTGTTTTCCAAATTGCTAAAAAAATAGCACTGATAATATTTCACAATGAAACTGCATTAAAGGTACAGTTATCATACCAGAAGAAGTCAGATGGGGAGGAGGGGATATAACTGTGCATGCACACTAGGCTGTTTAAGGCAGTATTCCTGTTTCACAAACATTTACTGCAATGTCTTCGAGTGTGTCTGCAGATTTTGAAATAATAGTGATGATTTTGTTGTGTTTTATTAGTTTCAACAGGATGAATAGTTTCAAAACACTGAAAGTCTTTGTAATGTAGTAGTAGAGCTTATAGTCCAGCCGCTGAGTATCCAGCCCTGACATTTAGGTTGTACGAGAGGTAAAGGGAGAAACTCGTCCTCTACTGCCAATAAGGAAATAGTTGAAGTGAGAGTGAACATCTGCCACAATTAATCACTGCTCTTGACGTCGCTAGTAATGTTTGAAATTGCTGCGATGTTGTCTACTGTATTTCTGATAACCTCATGGCTTCAGTTGTTTTTGTTGCAATACATTGTTTGTTTGCTGTTTCGTACATATCCATATTGTTAACACTGTCGTGAAAACGTCAGGGCCGGACACTCAATGGCTGGACTATAGTTATAGTTTTTTTTCAAGTGTTATTATTGTTGATGATAATATAGTTAGTGGAGTTTTTATTATTGCATAGTGGTAGTTTAGGCTTACATAGCAGTTTTTTTTTTTCATTAATCGTAAGCATTTTAACAAAGAGGAAAAATGGATTGACAATCCTTGCAGAAAAAAAATATTATTGAAAGTGTATTATAGGAAACCAGATACAATAAGAACAGTTAAGTCTCATACATTGTGATGGGCAGGACATGTGGCACAAATGGGGAATGAAAGAGGAGCATGGAGGCTTCTTGTAGGAAAACCAGAGGGAAAACGCCCAGTTGGTAGACCAAGAATGACATTAACCATGACTTGAGGGAAGGAGATTATACAGGGGATGATTGCAAAACATTAGCTCAGAATAGGGATGTGTAGAGGGCTTATGTCCATGTGGCCATGAATCTACGGACTCGATAGTACCAATAAGTTAACTAGTAAGTTGGTAATTAAATGTTGTGATGAAAAAAACAACGGTGCCTTTGCATTTCTCTTATGAAATCCACACTAAGGGTACAAAATTAATGTAATATATCTACAAGAACAATAGAGTGTATAAGAAAATAAATGAAATGATTGCAAAGAAGAAAGAGTTTTGTCGACACCTGGAAAAAATTGATATATTCAGACTACTGAAACACAAATGTTAACAACTATGACTGGAGAGGGCGATGAAGGAAATAATTGAGGATTTTTATTTGAACAAGAAAGTAGTACCAATCTGTAAGATACTTTCCTGTGTTAGAAGAGAGAATTGATTTCAAATTCAAGTCAACAACATTCCTAAAATAAAACATTAACATTATGATAGTTCGATGTTCTTATTATTAATTTCATACATCTCAATGATGGATGAATCATATTTGAAGAGAAAAATTATACGCTCAGACAGGGACTTGAACCCGGGACCCTTGGTTTTCTAGTACTGGCATTTATAATGTAATGTATAATTCCCAAATATGTCTTCTTAATATAGGAGCCGCCATTTGCAAAGATAGAAGCAAAGGCTTCAAAGCATTTGGTGGGCGGGAATTACAACGTATATAGAGAAAAATTTGCATTTAGATCGGTACTTGCTCAGGTAGCTCAAATGGTAGAGCACTTGGACTAGAAAACCAAGGGTCCCGGGTTCAAGTCCCGGTCTGAGCGTATAATTTTTCTCTTCAAATATGATTATGATAGTTACTAAAGGAAATGGGTTTCAGATGGAAGAAGTATTGATCAAAATGGAAATTTTTAATTGAAAGGGAAAACGTTGTGAATTAGAGGTGTAGATACCTACAGACAATAAGAAAGTTTAGGGAAGAGAGTAGACCAATTTCTACCTGGACGAGAAATGAGTAGACACCAATTTAATATTACTCAAGTGCTGGGAGCATAAAGATGTTACAGGAGTTTTGAGTATCATAAATGCATCCAACAGACTCATTGTCGTCCATCTAGGTGGGGCTAATGGTTTCATTGAAGGACGAGAGTTAGTATACAAGGCAGGAACCACAACAGGAGATTAACATGAACAGATGAACTTTAACAATTTCGAAAAATGAGCATTGGAAAAAGTTATTTCAATCTGTCTACTACATCTGTAATCATAATGAACAATGCATCCTATCATAGGAAACAAATAAGGCACCTACCAAATCAGTAGTAAAAAATGAAATGTTGGACTACTTGCAAAGGAAATATGAGGAAGTTACTCTATATTTACTAACAGAACAAATTCGTCCCAAGCAAATAATGTACCAAAATTGATATGATATTTGTAAATCATGGTCACAATGTCGTTAGGTTACTACCATATTGTGTGACCTGAACCTTATTGAATTATTTAATTAAATAAAAATAAAACTTAAAAGTTTTATGTGATTTTCATATTTATTAAAATATAAATTAGTTACAGCTGTTTCAATATTTTTGTACCTTCTTCAGACATGATAAATGAATGAATTTTGTTATTATAGTATATAACAAGGGGGCACGCCGTAGCGTAGTGGTTAAGGCACTGAGCTACAAGCCGGAGGGTCCAGGGTTCAAGTCCCGTTGGGGTCAGGATTTTTAAAACTGACCCAAACCCTCTGGCGGTACTATGGCCCTGGGGTCGACTCAGCCTCTAACGGAAATGAGTACCAGACACTTGTTCTGGGGGTAAAGGCGGCCGTCACGCAGGGCTGACAACCCGGCTGACATAAAGTGCCGATTGTCTAGAAAAAAAGTGGGAGCCTTAACCTCCTACTACCCCAAGGGCCTCCGGGTCTGTTGTGGGATCACTTTACTTTAGTATATAACAACTGTAACTATGCAAACATTTTTTTTTTACAATCTCTATTATAAATTTGAAAGAGACAATTCATTCAAATCTAGTTGGGAATTTAACAGCTTATTACCACTTTTCAATTTATTTATCTCTACAACTTCTAAAAGGTCCAACTTCTTTCCTTTGTCACAAACATGTACTTACTTACTCACTGGCACTATCGAACCCATAGGTTCATGGCCATGCAGACATAAGCTCTCCATACATTCCTATCCTGAGCTAATGCTTTCCAATCATTCCCTGTATAATCTACTTCCCACAACAAAATTTTAAAATGTGAATCAAAACAATGATCATATTGGAGTAGGTGGTTAGCATACTTTGAATTATCTAAATTTCTGTTATGTGCTCTCATATGTTCCTGTATACGAGAAATAAAAGGTCTGCCAGTTTGTCCTATATACACATTGTCACATGTGCCACACTTCAATTTATGTACACCTGATAATTGTTCCTTTTTTTACTTTGATTTTATTGTTTTTTATTATATTTTGTAAAGTTTTATTAATTTTAAATGCCACATTAATGTTCAACTTTTTTAAATATTTAGATATTTTATTGGAAAGTGGGCCTATGAATGACATTATGGCATATTTATTTAAGTTTTTCTTTGGTAATATGAAAATCACATAAAACTAAGTTTTATTTTTATTTAATTAAATAAGTTATGGATTTTCATCAAGTAAATGCCAATTCAATTCATTACTTATTGAATTAGCCTGAAGTAATGTTAAGAACTATGTAAGGTCACACAATACAACAGGTGACATGTCACTGATAAGGCTGTGAGAACTTGTGCAAGGAGGATTCATATCTGTAACTAAATAAGACTGAACTGACTACTATAAACATGTGATTGAAATTGTAAATTACTACTGAGAGGAGGACACAATAAGGGAGGATATTGCAGACTAATTCATAATTATGTTGGCAACGCGGACACCAGTGATGGGAGTAGTGATGACTAAGGCTAGGATTTTTATGTAAAATTAACATGCAAAATATGTACATATTTATGTAATAACATTATGTAAAATATGTAAGATTACATAAAAAGTCCTTAAAATATATAATATTAAACACATTAAAATTTAATTTTATATAAATTTATGTTAAACGTTAACTTTAAGATAGATCAAATTTGAAGGAATGGGACAGTTAAATGCTTGACAACGTGGTAAGGAGGGTATTGTCATGTGTCTATTATAAAGTGATCCCACTACAGGTCTTAGGGATATTGGGAGGTTAAGGCTCCCATCTTTCCAGACAATCAGCAAGAGATTCCAGCCTTGTGCGATAGCTGCCTTTATCCCCACAATATAGTAGACCTATATTAACTTTTTTATAAGCTGGGTCGACTCCAGGGTCATGATGCCTCCAGAAGATTAAGCAGTTTAGAAACCCTCCCAAACCGCATTGGATCTCGACCCTCAATTTTTCAGCTTGTAGGATATTGCCTTAACCAACTATACCATGGTGTCCCCCTTAATATTTCTACTATTTCATTCATAAACAGAGGAGATTGTTCAGGTTTTAAAAGAGATCTTCTACGTTGAGCCCTGTACTCAAGTCTTCATGTATTTATGTTTATCGTGTTTAGTAAGTGGCATTCTTCTTTGACCATTTCTCAGCAGATTTTTTTTTTAAGATGGAAAAAATAGTTTGTGTACAATCAGGTATGAGTTTTTTAATATGAACAAATATTGTTTTAAATTATTTTCCATGTATGAAAAAACTTTTCTTTTTAATTAAGAGGCATAACATGTAAATTTACTTAACAAATCTTTAAAATATGTAAAAATATACTAGTGAAATTCATATCAAATTCCGTTGAGGTGAAGTCATATGATGAAAGTTAAAAATTAAATTGTACCTGTTGGTAGGTGCCATCGTCCTCAACTTTGTTAATATATTATATATAAAATTAACTGGAGCGCTTTCGGAAGTTATCTTCCATCTTCTGCAGGTTGAGTTTTTATATACAATATATTAACAAAGTTAAGGACGATGGCACCTACCAATAGGTATACGAGGTGTGATCAATAAGTTTCCGGAATGGCTTCAAAACAATTATGCCATTGAGGAGTTTTTAATTTTCACCCAGGCTGTACACTCAGAATTTCCTTGTGATGAATTTGAGGGGTCGCGCGACCTTCTCTGACCTTGCAGTATGCTGGTAGAAGCTCTGAAGTGAAGACGTGTTTTGTGCGTGCGGCGATTTCTCTGTGTAGCAACAATGCGGGATTACGAGGAACAAAGAACATGCATCAAATTTTGCTTTAAACTTGGTAAAACTGCAACAGAAACATATCAAATGTTAAGAACAGCTTATGGGGAGGAAGCAATGGGCAAATCTCAAGCATTTGAGTGGTTTTAGAAATTTAAAAGGGGCATGACATCGGTTAAGGATGAAAATCGTCTGGAACGACCAACTTCCAGCAAAACCAATAAAAATATCGATCGAGTGAGGGAAATGGTATTAAATGATAGGCGCATTACAATACGAGAACTGTCTGATGCACTAGCACTCTCGTTTGGAAGTGTTCAAAGCATTTTGAAAGACAATTTGAACATGCGAATGGAGGACTGGTGACTGGTTCCTGCATCACGGCAATGCGCCCGCGCACAAAGCAATTTCTGTCCGCCAGTTTTTGGACAAAAATAGGATGGGTACTGTTCCCCATCCAGCCTATTCTCCAGATCTGGCTCCAGCAGACTTTTTCCTGTTCCCACGGCTAAAAATTCGGCTCCGAGGACATCGTTTTGAGGACATTGATGTCATCCAGCGCCAATCACAGAAGGCATTGGACACATTTAAAGAAGACGACTTCCAGAAGTGCTTCCAGCATTGGCAGATGCGCTGGGACAAGTGTATCAACTCCCAAGGTGACTACTTCGAGGGTGACAGTGCTGAATAGAAGCTTTGAAGTGTTGTGTTGTGTTTATGGCCTCATTCCGGAAACTTATTGATCACACCTCGTAATTTAATTTAAAACTTTCATCATATGTAAAAATATGTAATTATGATCAAATATGTAATGATAAATTTTCATACATGATAAATAAGTTTGTAATTTGTGGACATTTATCAATTTTACCCATGTACAAGCAGAAGGAAAGAATATGTAATTACATACAAATCCTAGCCTTAGTGATGGCAGCCATAGAGAAAGCAACACCGAAGATGTGGAATCTTTTACATCTGACTTCTTTCCTCTGTAGCCAGGTAAGTGGCCTAACGTTTTCAAGTTAGAGAGTAGCATAAAGTCTCCCCATCTCGCCTATTCACTTCATCTGCCAATTTCTAGCACAAATACAATACTATTATCAGAACTTTAGTTGGGTGATACTAACCAGTATCCAGAACCAGTTGTTATAGAATTATATAAAAAATGTATCACAAATTTTAAAATATAAAAGTCTACGGCTGTATACTCCAGTTCTCATAAGACCCTGTTTAGATATAATTCTATAAACTTACTGAATAGAAATAATAATGATAGGAGAGTTCCATGCAGTCTAAGATATTATACCTTAGTGCAGAGCTTATAGGCCATGTAGTGGTTTGAGTCCCATAACTCACTAAATAATTCACTGGCACTACCAAATCCATAGGTTCATGGCCAAGCAGACATAAGCTCTCCATACATTCCTATTCATAGCTAATGTTTTCAAATTATACCCTGTATAATCTACTTCCTTTAAATCATGGTTATATCCTTCCATCTCATTCTTGGTCAACCAACTGAGTATTTTCATTTTGGTTTTCCTATAATCGAGTCCCCATGGGAGAAGAAATTTTTCCTTGGGATTTCAGCCAGTATGGGATTGGTACCCACCCAGCTTCATTAAGAATTTGGTAATTACAATTAGTAATGGCTCCAGAATTAGAAAACTAGCTATAATCGCTGGAAGGACCCAACATGCTGACCACATGTCACTGGATAATTGTCCACATGTGAATGTGAGGCAAGTGCCAGGTTGGTGGGTCTTATAGGTATGCTGCACTATGAAATTAGTTAACTCTAAGAGATAATATTTTGAGAGAGTGAATCAGAAATATATACCTGTAACTAACTAACTAACTAACTCACTGGCACTATCAAACCCATAGGTTCATGGCCACATAGACATATATGCTCTCCATATATCCCTATCCTGAGATGTTTTCCAATCATTCCCTGTATAATCTACTTCCCTCAAATCATAGTTAATATCATATATATATATATATATATATATATTTGGACCAAATAGAGGAAATGATAACTGTTGGAGAATCAAAACAAATAATGAACTAAACAATTTAATCGAAAATCAGAATATAGTAAACCATATAAGATCACTCAGAATTGGTTGGCTGGAACATTTAATAAGAATGGATGATCAGAGATTGGTTAAGAAACTCTATAAATGGAAACCTATAGGAGGCAAAGCAGTTGGATGGCCGAAGTAAAATGGGGAGATGATACAATGAACGATATAAATAAAATGAAAGTGATAAACTTGAATATGGCAAGAAACAGATTGGCATGGAGGAGGATTGTTGAGAAGGCCAAAACTTTCACCTTAGAAGTTGTCGCATCTTAGGATGATGATATATAAGGTGAGGTGTATATTTCTGGTTCAATTCTTTGAGAAAATAATCTCTTATACCTAAGATCAGGAAACAATTATATTAAAAAAAAAATATACTTGTTTTTGCTGCATGCTCAGAAGAATAAAAAGAAAAATGGGTCAATCACACTGTATCAACCACACGGCAAGAGATCCTGGGTCATCTGAGGAAAGATTGCTCGAGAACATCAGTGTTTCATTTAGGCTGTAACACTTGTTCAAGAACTAACACATAGAAAGGTGATAATGTGTTTCAATAATGAGTTAGTTTGACCTGTCTGATATAAATAAAATCTAACCCAACATTTCCCTTAATGTGTGAGGACAACCAGGAAAAAACTTTAGGACAAGAAAGTTGTGTGGGAGTATTGCTTATAATTTAAATCAAGATTATTAGCTATTCAGTCATCTCGTACATCAAAGAATAAATATTTAAAATGTTAATAACCATAAAGACTTTCTCTGTCACTTGTTCTTCTTCTTGTAAGACCTTGTGTTTATCAATGAGATTTACGCGTTCTCCCCCACAGGGGAGAAATTCAACCATACTATTTACTTAAATTTCACAGGGAAAGAACACTATGAGGTTTAATTTAAGAATTAAATTAATGTTTTTATTACCTCACCTCAAATCCTTTTTCTTCTATACTGCAGTTTTGGAGCTTATCTCCATCATCAGTAGCCTCTGGTCGACCGGTGTTTCTTGGCAGTTTTCTTCTTACTTCTATTGGTGGACTGATGAACCTCTGGACCAGGTCAAAATTTGGGGGAGTTTCAAAATTCATGAGTTTATCTTTCTTGTTTTTTGGATGTGGATTTTTTCCCAGACTGTGAGTTCTTTTAGTTTATCTGTGTGTTTGATTAGGCTAGCTTCTGTATCGATTAAATGCTTTTCAGACCAAGCATGGGCTGCTACAGCTGACTTGTCCACTAAACCCTTTTTTACACTTCTAAGGTGTTCTTTCAATCTGGTTTTTAAATTTCTTTTTGTTTTCCTATATAGATTCGCAATCCTTACATTTGATCTGATATATTTCTGATTTGTATTCTTCTCCAATTTTTTTCATTTTTGTTGGTTTTAATTATCTTGTTTAGGCTGTATTCATTCTTTGGGGCCAAACGAATGTTAAACTTATTGAAAATTTTCTGGAACTTGTGGTGTTTTAAAGGATGGTAAGTGAATTTTTTGAATCTTATGTTCTCTTCTGTTTGTTTTTTAAATGTGCTTTCATTGATTAGTTTTTGCCTTTTAAACTTATTTATTTTCTTGTGTACCATGTTTTCTTCATAACCATTTTCTATTGCTACTTTAATTATGTATTCTTTTTCCTTCTTCATATTTTTCTCGGTTCAGGTGTACATTCACCAATCTGTGTGTTAGACTATTGAATACAGCTTTTTTGTGAGCAAAATGGTTGAATCCTGATGCCCTAATGTAGTTATCTTTATAAAGATACATTAAGGCATCAGGATTCAACCATTTCGCTCACAAAAAAGCTGTATTCAATAGTCTAACACACAGATTGGTGAATGTACACCTGAACCGAGAAAAATATGAAGAAGAAAAAGAATACATAATTAAAGTAGCAATAGAAAATGGTTATGAATAAAACATGGTACACAAGAAAATAAATAAGTTTAAAAGGCAAAAACTAATCAATGAAAGCACACTTAAAAAACAAACAGAAGAGAACATAAGATTCAAAAAATTCATTTACCATCCTTTAAAACACCACAAGTTCCAGAAAACTTGTAATAAGTTTAACATTCGTTTGGCCCCAAAGAATGAACACAGCCTAAACAAGATAACTAAAACCAACAGAAATGAAAAAAATTGGAGAAGAATACAAATCAGGAATTTATCAGATCAAATGTAAGGATTGCGACAAAATCTATATAGGAAAAACAAAAAGAAATTTAAAAGCCAGATTGAAAGAACACCTTAGAAATGTAAAAAGGGTGAAGTGGACAAGTCAGCTGTAGCAGCTCATGCTTGGTCTGAAAAGCATTTAATCGATACAGAAGCTAGCCTAATCAAACACACAGATAAACAAAAAGAACTCACAGTCTGAAAAAAATCCACATCCAAAAAAACAAGAAAGATAAACCCATGAATTTCTAAACTCCTGCAAATTTTGACCTGATCCAGAGGTTCATCGATAGAAGTAAGAAGAAAACTGCCAAGAAACGGCATAACACCGGTCAACCAGATGGAGAAAGCTCCAAAACTGCAGTATAGAAGAAAAAGGATATGAGGTGAGGTAATAAAAACAGTTAGATCAGTTGATATGTAATAACACAATTCATAATTTGTTAACATGTCTGAAGAAGGTACAGTGTATCGAAACAGCTGTCACTCAATTATATAATAAATATGAAAATCAAATAAAACTATGTTTTATTTTTATTTAGTTAATAAATAAAAACATTAATTTAATTCTTCAACCATACTAATTTAGTTACACTTGTTTTCAGATAGATGTCCTTGAGTGGCCTGCAGTCAGCGTTCTGCCTCATAGTGACATCTAGGAAACCAAGATAGTACTAGGATGGGAAAATTTGGTAAATTTTGCTTAGAGGCATTTTTATTCAGGCTTAAGGATCTTTTGCAAGCCTGAAAATCTTTAGACTCAGGATCCCATGGCTTAAAGTCCCTCCCAGAGGACTTGCTCCTTGGATTTTTCTATCCTAAAAAAAAATCCATCAACCCCGGTTGGGTTTGAACCTGCGACCCTCAGGGCCAGAGGTAGTCCACCACGGCGACTCTCTGTCACTAAACTGTGTTAAATCAATCTAAATATCTGAGGAGCGAGATATAAAGCATGGAGAGAATGTATAATGTACCTCTGTAACAAGAAATTATTAGAGTACAAAGCATGTAGAAATTATGAAAGAAAGCCAGTTGATTCACTGTCACTTATTTGTATTTCAGACTTATTGATATATCAACAGCTGAGTATGAAATTAATTCCACGAACGAGAATGTATCCCCAATCAGAAATGTCCTTTTGGTGGCACATAATAGCCGATTCAATGTTCAACAGTTTAACTGAACCTCCTCATTCTGAATTTGACCCTCTGCCATATGCAATATGTGAAATCTTGTGTTGTAAAGATGATTGAAGATAGGAAAAAAATTTCCTGAAACCAGTACTGTGCTTTGAAAAACATAGAGTTATGAGGTGAGATAATCATGACTCAATCAACACTTCTAAAATTCATATTAAAGCACCATTGAGGTTATGTAATAAGATGTTAAATATAAAATAGGTACCTGGTAAGTCAGTCGTCCTCAACTAAATTATTATACTTCATCCAGACATTCCAATATGGAGGCCATTCAAAATAAATTTTTCATCTTCTGCATTTTAACTGGGAAAATGCAAAAGTTGTCCTCAACTAAATTATTATACTTACTTACTCACTGGCACTATCAAACCCGTAGGTTCATGGCCGCACAGACATAAACTCTCCATACATCCCTATCCTGAGCTAATGCTTTCCAATCATTCCCTGTATAATCTACTTCCCTCAAATCATAGTTAATGTTATTCTCCCACCTCATTCTTGGTCTACCAACTGGGCGTTTTCCCTCTGGTTTTCCTACAAGAAGCTTCCATGCAAGTCTTTCATTCCCCATATGTGCAACATGTCCTGCCCATCGCAGTCTACGAGACTTAACTGTTCTTATTATATCCTATAAAGACCATGTAGTTCATTGTTATGTAGTCTTCTCCATTCACGCCCATCGCAGTCTACGAGACTTAACTGTTCTTATTATATCCTATAAAGACCATGTAGTTCATTGTTATGTAGTCTTCTCCATTCACCTGTCTGTTCATCTCTCTTTGGTCCAAAATTTTCCTAAGTACTTTATTCTCAAATACTTGTTATCTCCTTTCCTCCCTTAAAGTAAGAGTCCATGTTTCGCACCCATATAATATAATTGGTAGAATAATAGTTTTATATATTTTCAGTTTAACGTTTTTTGAAAGGAGTTGAGACATCAAGAGTCTCTGCAATGCATAATAGCACGCATTTCCAGAATTGAGCCTATGTTTAATTTCTTTGTGCATCTCATTCCTATTTGTGATTATTGTTCCTAGGTATTTGAATTCAGCCACTTCCTCAAAATTTCCCTCCATTGTCATTAGCTGTCCATTTCCATTATTTAATGAATTTCTACATGTGACCATATATTTAGTTTTATTGATATTTACTTCCAGTTCTAATTTCTTAGTGTTACTCAATAGTGTGTGCATGTTGGCCTTTAGTATCTCCTCGCTATCGCCCAATAGTACTACATCATCAGCATAAACTAATGGCTTATTAATACCATTGAGTTGTAAGCCTTCCTCATTGTCTAAAGATTTAATGGCATGCTCTAGTACAAAATTAAATAGTAGAGGAGATAATGCATCTCCTTGCTTCAACCCATTCTGTATTTCAAAAGTGTCCGAAAACTGTTTGCCTATACGCACCCTACTCTTTGTGCCATTTAGACACATTTGTATAAGTCTAACTAACTTTTTAGGAATTCCGAACTCCAGCAGGATACTATATAACTTCTCCCTCTTTCTTTGTGCCATTTAGACACATTCGTATAAGTCTAACTAACTTTTTAGGAATTCCGAACTCCAGCAGGATACTATATAACTTCTCCCTCTTAATTGAATCATATGCTTTTTTGAATTCTACATATAGTTGATGTACAGTACCATTATATTCCCATTTCTTTTCTAAAATCTGTCTTATACTAAAAATCTGATCTGTTGTAGACCTGTTTCTTCTAAATGCACATTGATGATCTCCTAGAATGTCATCAATATAGGGAGTAAGTCTGCTTACTAATATATTTGTTAGAATTTTGTACGAAGTTGAAAGTAATGAGATGCCCCTGTAGTTGTTACAATCAGTTTTATCTCCTTTCTTATAAATTGGTGCGATAATTGATTCCTTCCATTCATCTGGAAGAGCTTCTTTTTCCCAAATCATACTAAGCAACCAGCGTATCTTGTCCATTAATTTTTCTCCCCCTGATTTTATCAGTTCTGCTGGGATCTCATCTGAACCTGATGCTTTTATACATCTTCAATTTTTCAATCGCCATTTCAACCTCTAATGCACTTGGCTCTGCGACTAGCATTTCTGCTGTCTGTAAATTATCCTCCTCAATGTCCTGTTCTGTATGTACATTTAATAGCTGATTAGAGTAACTTTTCCATCTATTTAATATACTCCTGGAATCTGCAATCAAATTCCAATATGGAGGCCTTTCAAAATCAATATTTCATCTTCTCCATTTTAACTGGGAAAATGCAGAAGATGAAACATTAATTTTGAAAGGCCTCCATATTGGAATTTCTGGATGAAGTATAATAATTTAGTTTGAGGACAACTGACTTACCAGGTACCAATTTTATATTTAACATCTTATTCATGACTCATTAATTATTTAGTAATAAGAAACTAAACCTAAACCTCTCTCTTAGTTCATTGTCTCTTGTGACTTGGCTTATAATTACAAAATATGTTCCACTGTCAAGACAACATCACATCTCTAACATAAAGCTGGAGGCTCATGTCTCAGTAGATATCCACGATTGAACAAACAGCAATGAGCAAAAACAACCTCCTCCTATTGCACACATTCTACTGAACATTTTGAATTCTACAAAATTCTCTTAACCCTTCTAAGTATAAAAGACACTGCATCCCACTCAGATTACCATTCCTTCATTACAAATCTTCTTTGTATCAACAGAGGGCACGGAAAAAATATCACAAATGGACTTCAGTGTGGTGACCTTTGTTGCTTGGACAGTCAACTCGCTTCATACTAAATCACATGATCAGGGACCCAACATAAGACCAGTTGGAAATTTCTATTTAGGAAATTGTGAATCAACAGCTGTAGTTAAAGCTATAAAGGACACAGCGATTCTAAGGCACTACATAATCACAACATTTTACCCAATTTCTTTAAGAGATGGAACTTATAAATTATAGAGCATTATAAATTCAAAAGTCCGCCGCTGTGGTCTCGAGGTAACATGCTGCCTTGTCACGCAGTGAGCCCGGGTTCGATTCCTGGTGGGACAGGCTCCTGGATGAGGTTTTTTCAGGGTTTTTCCTCAACTGTAAGACAAATTTCAGGAAACTTAGGGCCCAATGGTCCCTGAAAATCATCCGGCCATCATCATCCTTACCATTATCATCATCCATCAATCACCGGTGTGGAAAGCAATGGGAAGCTACCATACCTATAATTCTTTAGTAAAGCTGCAAAGCATAGCATAAAAATGCTAAGGTTGCAGTGAAAGACCTGCCTTCAGGCAGAATTACTATAGATAGATAAATTCAAACTTCTCTGCAGTATATACATTTCAAAAGAAATGTAGTTTAAGAGATCTATGCATTTATTGCTATAGAAAGCACAAGAAACTGGATCATTATGGACAGAGGCTTTGTGTAAAATAAAATGAAAACAAGTAATAGAACATGATTTTTTTAGAAATTGGAACTGATAAGCTAAGAAGAGGATATGATTCTTAACTAATTCCATAAGACAAAAATCAAAATTTGTACAAAGAAGTTTCCATGGGAGAATCATGGGAAGGGGATATTGGAGATATTTTGGAAAGTGAGCATTGAGTCTACATTAGACTGGCTAGTTGGATACAAGAAGGGCAAGGAAGCGAAGGCCTATTATTATATGAAGATATATATCACGGAAAAATATATTTGACATAGCAAATTCAAATTTTATGTTGTGTGTATATATAATTTATATTATTATTATTATCGTAAGTATTATTATTATTGTTATTATTGTATAAAATGTTGTTTCTACATGAAATTTACATTGTTACATTTAATGTCTTTAACTGTTTATAATTATAGTGTATATCTATATTTGTCAAATATTTATTTGTATTTGTGCTGGTTGAGTGGAAGAGAAGGCTTTATGGCCTTAACTCTGGCAGAATAAATGAAGCATTATTATTATTATTATATAATGAATCGTAGCATCTTTTTTAAAGTAGATTATTATGGTGATACTTCAAAAAATTTCATGCCCTCTCCATTATTTCATTTCCAGACTATGACAATTTGGAAGTTCCATTTTTAAACTTTTAATTCTATATTGATGTCAACACAGTCACAAGAAGGAGCTATACTTTAAACCAAGATTCTTACAAGAAAACTGAAGCCACATTTTGAGAAATTTTGCACCCATTTCTTTACTTCTCTTCCAAATAGGGCAAGTGTTCCCAATTTTGCAGTATATTATATATTAAGTACATTTTAACCTATGTACATATTTACAAGAAAATATTAGTTAGCATCATCATAATGGTTGTTCATTTTTCCTCATTTAGATAATGTTTTTAATTGTTTCTAATTTTTTAATTATTTACCATTTTAATGAGAAATGCAATTACTCCTAATTTTGCAGTTTATGTTCCTTATTTCACAATACCACCTTCCTAATTTCACAATAGTTATTATTCTTACTAGGGGGCATGCCGTAGCGTAGTGGTTAAGGCACTGAGCTACAAGCCGGAGGGTCGAGGGTTCAAGTCCCATTGGGGTCAGGATTTTTAAACTGACCCAAACCCTCTGGCGGCACTATGGCCCTGGGGTCGACTCAGCCTCTAATGCAAATGAGTACCAGACACTTGTTCTGGGGTAAAGGCGGCCGTCACGCAGGGCTGACAACCCGGCTGACATAAAGTGCTGATTGTCTAGAAAAAGTGGGAGCCTTAACCTCCTACTACCCCAAGGGCCTCCTGAGGCCTGTTGTGGGATCACTTTTTTACTTTTATTATTCTTACTAACTCTGTTGAAATTGCTTATATCATAACAGGGAAATCTATAAAAAGGAAATTTTAAATGAAGGAAAGGCATAACAAGGTTCAGTTATTATAAATATATGTTTTTTTATATAATTTTATTATCAGCTAAACAATAAAATTGAACAATATTCATTTTCTTCAATTACAAGATATAAAACAAAACACTACCCTTCAAAAGAACTAACTACATAACATGAAAAAAGTATATATTATCAAACCAACATAACAGCTGAATAACTTTGATTACATATGTGTATAGGCCTAACTGCCAGATATATGACACAAATAAAAGAATACAACAGGTTTTATGTCATGTATGGAACAATAAGAAGAATATTTAAAACATATGTCTGTAGTTTACAATTACTTAGAAGAGTACAAGTTGGATAATGAGGCCAAAACAGGCCAATAGGTCTTTATCTTTGACTGCTTGATGATGATGCTGCTCTACACAATTTGAAATTTACTAAACTATGCCACTATCTATGCAATAAATGGATGTGAAAATTGGACAATTAATAAATCAGATAAAAAAAAACATAAAGAGCAGAAATTAAATGTGTACGACCATTAGATGGTTACACACAATCATGAATAATAAATAACATGAAGATATAAAAAATCAATTAAGAAAATTCAATCTTACAAATAAAAATATCAAAAAGCAATTTGTTCAAAAGCAATGAAAGAATATCACCAAATAGAATTCACCACATTTTACACAATTATAAACCAAAAGATAAGGCTAAATGCTTAAACAATATCAAAAAACCAGTAAGATGCAAATTAGAAGTGGAAAGGAGAATTATAAAACAAGTATCAGAATTTAATTATTTAGGTGTATTAATAACAAACACTAAACACTTAATAAAAGAAGTAAAGAAATAAGCTGAATAAAGCAGCACAAATATCAGGATACATGAAAGATTTAATTTGGCACAACAAACATATGTCAATAGAAGGCAATATCTGCATATTCAAAACAATAGTTCGGCCAGTTATTGTTTATGGTGCAGAAACTAGGGCTGATACAACAAAAACTAAAAAAATAATAAGCACACGTAAAATGAAGATCTTAAGAACCATTTAGGGGAAAACATTATTTGATAAGATACACAACATAGAAATTAGGGACAAATGTCATATTCAAGACATAACCAAATTTGTTACAGATAGACGAAAATATTGGAAAGGTCATATAGAAAGAATTAAAGATAACCAACTTGCAAAAAGAGCTAAAGAAGATAGACCAATGGACAGGAGGAGAACAAGAGGAAGACCAGCCAAGAGATGGTTAGAGAGTGAATGCACATCCAATACATCTTCCTCCGAGGAGTGATTTTGGAAATAAACAGGATGAAAATCCTACAAATTATGAATAAGAAGAGATAAACCAAAAGAGGAAAGATATGTTGGTCATCTCATAATGAGATGGAAGGACTCAATATCTTGATGAGGAAATGGTCAGCAATCTAATTCTAGGAAGCAGAAGAAGAAGGAAAAGAAGAAGAAAATATTTAAGAAAGTCAAAGCAAAGGGAAATGGATTACTCATCACCCTGTCTGCAACCATTGCACACGAAATCTGGTTCATAATGCATAAGCCCCTGGCACAGGATGCACTGTATCCAGGTTTCTACTTTCTTATCATTCTTAAAAGAACCTCCACAAGACTGGCATATGTCAATCGTTTTTGTACTGTTTTTGGTAGGAGCAGTCTCAAGCCTACTTCTACCAGAAGTTCCAAGCTGAACAACTTCATCTAGATAACAGGTGTCGTAAAAAATTTGAGCCCTTTGAGCAGATGTGTTCCCCGATGAACTTCTATTGGCTTCGGTAGAAGTAGAGGATTTGATGGTTCGATTTCTGTTGGAACATGTGTAATAGTAGGCACAAAAGTAGTTTCAGGAAGAGCATCTTTGTTGTAAGGGTAGATCCCAGTCTTCTTGAAGCCACTTAAAATGTTGCTCATGTTCGCTGTTTTCCGAAACACACTGTTGAAGATCGGCATGAAATCTTTTCTTGTGGGCTTGTGCCACAAGATTTGACTTTTTTTCTCCACATAGACTTAAGATGTGTGTTGTGTGGGAGGGAAAGGATAGGAAAATGATTCTGTTATCGTGGGCAAATTTTAGGGCTTCTGGGCAAATGTGAGTGAAATGGGAATCCAGAATTAAAAGGATAGGTCGACGAGGTGGAATATGTGCAATAAAATGATGATGGTAGGATAAGAATATTTCAGAATTTGTCCACCCATTCTTGGATATAGCAACCATTGACGTTGGTGGAGCACTATTCCTTTCATGTACCTGAACATCCATTGTGCCTTTGAATATTATTAAGAACAGCCCTGCTTGTCCAGCAGCATTCATATTTAGCAGGATCGTCATTGTTTCACCTCTTTCAGCAGTTGTTTGCTGTTGCACCCTCTTAGTTCCTTTGGGCCAAATAACTTTCCTGGACTTCATTACAAATGAAACCCCACACTCATCGAGATTCCAGATAAGCTGTGGATTTTTCTAAAATCTCCTTTTTCTAGAGCCTGTTCCAGGGTGTGATAAAATTGCTCTATCGCTTCTTTCGTCATTGCAGCTGCCCGGGAAACTGATAATTTTTCTGGAAGACGCATGGCAAGCCCATGACGCTCCTTAAATGATCACCACCATTTCCATCCTGCTTCTTTTTCTCCCTTTCTTAAATGGGGCATTTGTCTTGTCTTTTTTCTATCAGTTTGCAGGCATAATGCCTAACGTCTGATGCAGACAGCACAGACCCTAATTCTTGCATCATTTTTATGTAATTCGCAAGCCTCAATTCCACATCCGGAGAGGGCAAATGGTCTGCTAACTTTTCTAAACCTTGTTGGTGCCTTTGCCAGGATCAGATTTTAGTTGGTCCTTAAACATGTTGTAAGGAATTTTGTACACCTTAGATGCCTTCCCGCAGAATCTTCCCTACAGCTTCCGCAACATCCTTATTCCTATATTGCTTTCTATATTCACCTCTTACTTTACCCATTTTAACCTGAAATAGATACGATAATATTTATTTCTGCCTAGCACATTTAGTAGTTGTTCATATTATAATTTAGTTAAGTTTTGTATTCATAGCTAAATATGGGAAATACCATTATGAGGTTCTTAATTCAATGAATAAATGAGTCACTTCTTATCTTCCCTCATAGTTTATATTTTTTTTAAACACAGGAAGTCATAATATCGGTTGAAAATGAGAGGGATGTCCTCTTGAAAACTGCAGTTCCCATGTTAGAAAAACATAAACTATGAGGTAAGATAAGAAGTGACTAATTCATTCATTGAATTAAGTTTTGTATACCCCTGAGTAAACCTGCCATAGCCTGTCCCAAGCCAGGTTGTGAAAGGGCGAGGGGAAGTAGTAACACCTCATAAAAATATCTTGGTTCAGCTTGCCCAGCTGATAGTACCTTGTAAGGACCACTTGCCAGGGTTACGGAGAAGACCTCAACGGCAGATACAATGGAGAAGGAGTCCTTCGGCACAGTGTATCTGGCGGAAGAGGCAACTATATATCTACGCCCTGTAGATTAACGTGTGGTGATGAAAAGAAAGATTTAGTTTTGGAAGATGGCATGGGATGTATCAAAGAATGTGAAGAATGTAATTACCTGGGGATCAAAATGTACCCAAGAAAATTACAAAATATAGAATTCAAAAAGGCAAATCAGTAATTACAATGTTAAACATAAGAATAGATACCAAATTACAAATTTATAAATCCATAATTAGAAACACGCTAACATACGGTGCAGAAACTTTGCAGTTGAATAAAAATTTGAGTTTAAAGCTTATGTCTACTGAAATGAATTGTTTTAGACGCTCAACTAGACATTCTAAATTGGAAAAAATCAGAAATACAATCATCAGACAACAAATGAAAGTCCAAAATTCAATATTAGATTTTGTGAGATACGAACAACTAGAATGGTATGGTCATATACATAGAATGCCAGAGAAAAATTACCCAGATAAGCTTTGGAATGGATTCCACCTGGCAAAGGAAAGAGAGGTTGACCTAGATTTAAATGGATGGATGATGTAAGAGGTATGAGGGAGCTAAGTCGGGAAGAATTGGAATGGGAAGATAGAGAAGAATGGAGAAAGAAGATAAATATTTTAAAAGTTTTGGGCACAGGAAAATGTTTTAATACATTGTAAACCTTTTATAAATATCCCTGAGTTGCTTCCTTCCCTCAAAGTATTCGAAAATGTCCTTGAAAGAATAATTAAATAACTGTACAAACCCCCTACATACAATGCACTTTATGATATTTTGTCAGGATAGCTAGCTTAACAAATGTTACCGCCAATATCTCTAGACTCACAAAACACGTTCCAGGGAGAAAAAAAACTTGACTGAAATTAAGCTATTTATGGGCTTCAAAATAATTTTTTAAATAGTTTAATTACACAACTACATTCATTAAGCTTTCCTGTTTATATTTATGCGAAAATTATCTTACATTTAGTAAAATGTATCATCTAAATACCTTGTTAAATAAGCAGTTGCATAAAGAACTTGAACACTTAGAACTATTTCCAGGGTTCATCAAAATTTCTTAATATTTTAAAGAAAATTATACTGCAAAATTAGGAATACTGCAAAATTGGGCATGTTTGCCCTAATAAGTTTTCATTTCTGCATTATAATTTTTTGTCTACAGACAGGTAAGGACTGTGTTCTCATTACTATACACAACTTTCTACGGTATTGCAGTTTGGGGGGGGGGGGGAACCTAATAAACACAAAAATATCCTCAAAAAGGTAAGAATGTAATAGTAATTTAAATGTGCAATTTTATAATCTTCAGCATTGATCTCAGTTAAGGCAATTATAATAAAACTCTACAGATTACATGGAAACAATGGTGTTCCATCCATCCATCCAATGGCTGATTGGCTCAAATTCGAGCTTTGGCCTCCCTTAACTTCTGCCTCCAATCATTTCTATTTTGCGCAGCAAGCCTCCAGTTGCGACACTTATGTAGGTTTGCAGCATCTTCATTAATACCATCCTCCCATTGTTTTTTTGGTCTTCCAACCCGTCTATTCCCCATAAAACTTGCTGTAAGCACCTTTTTTTGGTGCTTGGTCTGTTGAGAGCCTTTGTACATGGCCAGCCCATTCTAATTTCTTTAACTTAATAAAATTGGCAAGGTCAGGTTCACTGTATTTGTCATACAGTTCTTTGTTGTATCATATTCTCCACTGACCATTAATATTTATCGGTCCAAATATTTTCCTGAGTACTGTTTTTTCAAAATTATTTAGGGCTACCTCTGATCTTTTAGTGAGGCTCCATGTCTCACTACCATAAGCCAAAACTGTTCTTATTAAAACTTTATATAGCCTTATTTTAGTTGCTGAGTATATGTTATTATTCATTATTTTATGAAGTGAGTAATAAGCTTTGTTGGCCAGTTTCAGTCTTCTTTGTATTTCAATGTGTTGGTTGTTATCATCTGTGATACATAGTTAAAATTTAAACAATGGTGTTATTTGTCATTTTTTTTATCTGCTGACATGTGACTTTCATTTATAACAATGTTACAATTTTCTGCTCAACAACTTCATGGATATCAATGTACCGAAATGGACATTTCGATACAGGAATTACGTCTTACTGCACAAACTATACGTCATCGCGTCTCCATCTCGAGTGTCATCTTTATGAACAGTGCCAAATGCTTTCCTATCTATCCTTTCCTTTCCTAGTGCGCACCCTGTGCTATCGCGCATTCCCCCTCTCCCTGTGAACTCTCATAAATAGCTGTGTTTTGTAACATCGAATCAGCATCTACTTTGTCACCGTTGGAGTCTGGTCAGAACAGCTCAGGACAGCTGGTTTTGTTTGTTTAGTACAGTAAGCCAGGGTGGAGACGCTAGGACAGTATTTCCCCCAACCCGAGGCTGGACTAGAGTGAGTGATAATGTATGTATGTATGTTAATTTATATCATATTTTCTTTTTTGTATAGATGATCTACTATGATTTCTTTGCTTTTTAAATTGAATATTTATTTATTTATCTTTATATTATATCTGACTATATTTTGACTCTCATTAAAAGCTTTAGTTGTGCTTTTTTACTTATGCCTATTCATTCAGTAGTTAGCATAAGTCAGATATCAAAGTCAAATTTCAAAAGCTTGCTCAAGCGTGTGTTAGTTCCTTTATCCCAAAGCTTCCATGATTGTATTTTATAACTCAGAAAATATTACGTATTGGGAGAATTGAGTAAAGAAAGTTGAACTCCTCTTTGCCTCTATGGGCCCGGGCAAAGATGTCACAATTTGAACAATCTATGCTTTCCAATCAAAATAGTTATCATAAGTAATGCCATGCGTGATTTCCAATTTATCTAGAGAATTTGGAAATCAAGAGTGGCATTTGTTAGGACTATTTAACGAATAAAATTAAGCTGTTTACTCACAAATCATTATTTAACTATAGTTATTTTTAAATATTTATATATTTAATGTGAACGGCGATGTTTGAAAACAAATGAGAAGCAATAGATAGGCTTCATCTGCTTCTTTTGTTTATCACTGCAACCAGATCATACTATTTATTGCCAAAGGAACGCAATATTGTAAGAATGCTCTCTAGTGGAGAAAAAAATGAAACACATCAAACTATATTAATTCATTTCCGATGTCGTATGATGTAAATATGACAATTATATTTTTCTGGATTGTTACCTGGGAAAAAATATATTTAAGAAAATGCAAACAATGGTTTCTTTTTTTGGTGGTATAATCAATTGCTACAAATATTTTTATATTAACTCCCGCATGCGGCATGTGTTGACATTCATGCACTATATACACAATCTGGTAGCCATATTTCTTACGGGCTCAGTCACTGCAAAATAATGGTCAGACCTGTTCAGAATATTAAAAAGGAGGAGCCTTCTTTAATATGGTAATTATAACACTGATAAATATTTCGTGAAACATGACTCTGATTGGTTGTAAAACAGAAATCATTGAAACGTGATTGGCCATTGAGTCCCATTTGGGGCATGAGTTAAATAGTCAACAAAAACGGTTTGATCCAGCACCTATACGGTGCATCAATATAATTTTAAAAGAAGCCTTTCAATGAAGTATGTAACACACGTGCAACGTCTCAGCAAAATTGGAAACACTGAATGATAAAATCTAGAAAAAAGGATTAGCTGATTCTGGAATTTGAACCTTGTTCCAAATACAAATATCAAAATGCTAATGTTTAAGCCACCTCACTTAGGTTTACATTTTATAAGCAGTAATATTTCATAACACATTTTAATATATAATTATATACAGGGCTGTTCAAAAAGAAGGAAAAGGCTTCAAACATTTATTTCTTCCAAACTACAAGAAACAGAAACACAATTCTAATGTATATTTGAAGAGAAAAATGGTTGCCTAGATTGAGACTCAAACCCAGGACCTTTGGCTTTCCAGGCCAAATGCTCTACCAACTGAGCTACCAAGGTGAGTTGCGATTTAGATGTAATTTTTTCTCTTATATACATTGTAATTCCCTCGTGCCAAATGCTTTGAAACCTTTGTTTCCATCTTTGCAAATGGCGACTTCTTAGTTAAGAAGACATTTATTGGGAATTTAACACTACTTTATAAAGCCGTAGGGCTTGAAGTTTTTATTATTAATTTAACACTTCTCACTGAAGGATAAATTATATTTGAAGAGAAAAATTTTCTCCTAGACCGAGACTCGAGCCTGGGACCTTTGGCTTTCCGGGCCAAATGCTCTATCAACTGAGCTAATTTATTCTTCAGTGAGAAGTGTTAAATTAATAATAAAAACTTCAATAGAAGCCCTACTGGCTTTATAAAAGTACTGTTAAATTCCAATAAATGTCTTCTTAACTAAGAAGCCGCCATTTGCAAAAATGGAAACAAAGGTTTGAAAGCATTTGGCACGAGGGAATTACAACGTATATAAGAGAAAAATTTGCGTCTAGATCGCAACTTGCCTGGTAGCTCAGTTGGTAGAGCATTTGGCCCGGAAAGTCAAAGGTCCCGGGTTCGAGTCTCGGTCTAGGCAAAAATTTTTCTCTTCAAATATAATTTATCCTTCAGTGAGAAGTGTTAAATTAATAATAAAAATTTCAATAGACGCCCTACTGGCTTTATAAAGTAGTGTTAAATTCCCAATAAATGTCTTCTTAACTAAGAAGCCGCCATTTGCAAAGATGGAAACAAAGGTTTCAAAGCATTTGGTGCGAGGGAATTACAACGTATATAAGAGAAAAATTTGCGTCTAGATCGCAACTCGCCTCGGTAGCTCAGTTGGTAGAGCATTTGGCCTGGAAAACCAAAGGTCCCGGGTTCGAGTCTCGGTCTAGGCAAAAAATTTTCTCTTCAAATATAATTTATCCTTCAGTGAGAAGTGTTAAATTAATAATAAAAACTTCAACAATTCTAACTTACCTAGAAAGAGAAAAGTTCAAATTTCACAATTTTATGCATTCAATATGAGCACCATGTGTTACACAACAAATACCAAAACGGTGGCTCATTTCTTCCCACACACGAATCAGCTGGTCTCTAGTTATCAAATTCACAGATTCAACAATTAGATGTTGCAGATTTTCAAGAGTGTCATGCATAGGGGGATAAAAACATGGTCTTTTACATAAACTCACAGATAAAAATCACACGGGATTAGGTCTGGTGACCTGCGAGGCCACTGGCAATGAAGTTGATCTTCTGCTCCTCCTCTTCCAATCCAACAGCGCCAATGCAACTGTAATCGCAACTTCAAGCAACAGCACCAATGCGGCCGTGATCAGAACTTCAACTTTTCTCTTTCTAGGAATGTTGGAATTGTGTTTTTACTTTTTATAGTTTGGAAGAAATAAACGTTTGAAGTCTGTTCCTTCTTTCTGAATAGCCCTGTATAGTCTTAACAGTCAGTACCAATTGAAAAGTTGAAGATGTAACATGTTCCAAAAGGCCTGCCTACAAGGTGTTTAAAAGAAATTTTACCTAATTGAGGACAACTAAGATTTCAGGAATGAATTTTATTTTAAGATTTAAATTAAACCTCATAGTGATATTTTCCTATAAAAGTTCAATATGAATTTTATTATTTTATCTTTTATATAGTGACCTCAACGGTGTTTTGTATTAATTTTAAAAGCATTTTTTATCTTAATTCACCCAAAAAAAATTAGAAAAAAGAACTAAAATCCCTTAACTCACTATTAGTGTAAGTACTGCAATATTATAACCAATATCTATTGAAACATGAAACCTATTATAATCTTTTGTAAAATATGACTTAACAGATAATGTTCAAAATACATAGGATGATCTATGACATTTTCTATGGCAATCACTAGTAATCGGGGTCCACTACAGTCAATCTTTCCCTTTCTCTCTCTGTCTCTGCCTACTCTCTCTTTCCCTGTCTTCAAGGTTAGTGAACAATACGAATACTGTAATTTTAATAGCCAATTTAGCGGACCCTGTTCACCGGGAATGAATGCACTGATGCCCGGCCCATTTGCCACTGAGTAGAGAATGTCTTAAACTGCTTTGTACAATTGTTTAATAAATAAAAATTATCAGTTTTATTATAGAAGAAGCATAATTAAATTATTTAAAAACAGATCAGAATGAAAATAAGATCTTATAAAATTATGATCGCCAATGACTCACCTGAAATTCATCAAAGCATATTAGCCAGGAATTGTCACTTATGGACTTTGCCACAGGGGGTATAGGATCAAAAGGTTGTGGCTTTGTGCTTTTATAGTCTCTCACCACCGTCTTCTTCACCTCATGAATTTTAGTATGGACATCAAGCATAAATGAATGAAAATGCACACGGCGTTTTCTTTCAACCTTAAAAAGACATAAAAATAATGCATATTAGCCAAATAGTTTAACAAATTAAACATTCTAGACAGTCCATAAATGAATGAGTCATTTTTTATATCTTACCTCATAGTGTATATTTTCTTAAACATGGGAACTGCAGTTTTCAAGAGGAAACATCCCTCCCATTTTCAATCAACATTAATGTCGGTGTAAAAACATTCTAGACAGTCCATGAATGAATGAGTCATTAATGTCGGTTGAAAATGAAAAGGATGTTTCCTCATAAAAACTGCAGTTCCCATGTTTAAGAAATCATAAACTATGAGGTAAGATATAAAAAATGACTCATTCATTCATGAATTAAGAATCTCATAATGTTATTTTCCATATTTAACTATGAATTCTAGACAGTATTACAATTTTCAGGATGAAATAAAAAAAAACTGAAAGGGAATTTTTAATATCAAGAGATTTATTTAGGTTTAACTAACTTTATACACTGAAAAATGTTCTATTAATTATAATTATAATTATAATTAATAGAAATGTCTAATAATTATTAGACATTGAAATTGGCTACAGGAAAGTCAAAATATATTTGAATAATATATATCTTAGAATTTGAGTTCCATCTATAAAGATAGATCCAAGTGTTGTTATAACCTTGTATAGATAACCTTGTTAGAGGATTACTTGCCATTTGTTACATTCAGAAGCAGTGGCGGTTTCTACATTTTCTGTTTGAGTGAAACTATCAGTTTCAAAATTTGTTAAGTCTGAAATTACTAAAATTATAGAGAATTATTTTTTTTATAATTTGACAGACTTAGAAGTCCCTTTGCCTATCAACCGCCTGCTAGCCTCACATCCATGTGTGTTTATCACAGAGGAGGATGATATGTAAAAGTAGTGAATTTCATTCGTTCACATGGCTTGTTTGCAACATAGAGAATCTCAAATTTTTTTACAAAATGTTGATTCAGAATTAGAAGATATTGTTTATTATTCTGAAATAAGATTACTGGGCCGTGGCAAAATGTTGAAGTGAGTGGTTGATCTCAAAAACGAAATACAAACATTTATGGAGGAGAAGGGCAAGCCTATTGTTGAATTTAAAGATGCAGAATGGATATGTGACTTTGCCTTTCTGGTAGATATGACGATACAACTGAACGGACTTCATTCATGTCTCCAAGTTAAAGACCAATTGATCACTATTATGTTTGATCACATGAAGGCCTTTGAAACAAAATTGCGACTTTGGGAATCACATATAAAAAACAAAACTTTGTGCATTTCCCAGCCCTACAAAAGCATAATAATCAAAATTCTCAAAAGTACGCAGAAATTATATCAGAATTAAGAAACAAATTCCGCGTTAGATTTCAAGACTTCAAGGGGAATGCTATAAGTTTCAATCTGTTTTCTTCCCCTTTCTCCATTAATATAGACAGGGTCCCCTAGGATCTGCAAATGGAGTGCATTGATTTTCAATGTGCTTGAGACCTAAAAAATAAGTTTAACAATGGCCCCTTAGTACAATTCTATTGTGACTACTTTCCCAGAGAAAAATATCCGGACATTAATAGACATGCACTTAATTTCGCATCACTTTTTGGTAGTACATACATATGTAAACAAGTGTTCTCCAGGATGAAACATGTGAAGTGCACAACCAGAACGCAAATCACCGACAGTCATCTGGAGAGTTTGCTTTGAGTTGCTACAACATCAATCAAACCAGATATTGGATGCCCTGTTCGTGAGAAGCAGTGCTAGGTATCGCATTGACAGGTAACAAATTAATTAAGGTGAGTGATAAAATATTCTACCTTAATGAAATACCTCATAGTGAGAATTCCTAAAATAAGTAATCAAATTAATTATTTTAATATAACAATTTTATTTAAATTTTTAACTAAAATTTATATTAAACAAACAAGGGTTAATAATACTTCATTTATATTGTTCAATTTAGATTTTAGAATTAGATTATATATGAAAAAAAAATACATTTAATTTAATTTTAAAAATAACTCAACTAATATATGATTAAGGGAGCATACCGTATTAAGGCAATACGCTACAAGCCGGAAGGTCGAGGGTTCGAGTCCCAGTGGGTCAGGATTTTTAAACTGACTAAAAAAACCTTCTGGCGACACTATGGCCCTAGGGTCAACTCAACCTCTAACTGAAAAGAGTACCAGCTACTTGTTCTGCAGGTTAAAGGCTGCCATCACGCAGGACTAACAACCTGGCTGACATCAAGTGCTGATTATCTAGAAAAAGTGGGAGCCTTAACCTCCTACTATCCAAAGGGCCTCCTAAGGTCTGTAGTGGGATCAGGGATCATTTTACCTCTTTTTAAATATATGATTAATATTTTAATATAAATAAAAAATAAATATAATAGCTATTTTATATTTAAATTAATTGGTTCATCTTAGATCCTAATTAAAATGGTAAAAAAAATTGGATCATGTTGCCCACAAACTAATTCACCTTAACGACAGTGGCCCTTTTCCAAAAAAAGGTTGGACATGCCTGGCTTAAGGTTATTCAGCCCAATGGAAATGAACTCAGATGGAAGATCTAAAAATCCATACAGCAGCTGAAACATTGAATTTGATAAGTGAAATATTCAAGGACAAGATTATTAGTAGAGGATTATGGCCCTCTAGATCCCCCGATTTGTCAGCCTGCAATTTCTATTTATGGAGAATCTAGAAAAATAAAAAATGCAAAGACATTCTGCACACAATCTGTGGAGTTAAAAGACAGTATTGTATGAGAAATATAGAGAATTACAATAAACAAACTTTAAACAGCCTCATGAGCTAGTACTCAGCATTTCTGATTACCATTCATGATGTCCCAGGTTCGATTCCCGGTCAAACCATAGGAATGTTTCCTTAAAGGGAATCATTCCTGTGGTTACCCATGGTCTGGAATTTAGGTTAAGAACTCTCCTGGTGTTTCATTATCATTTATCAACCATCATATCATCGGGGCAATGTAATGTAAGGCGCCTCCTAGGCACCTCAACATCAGAAGTTGGTTACAATTAAGCCAATGCCAGGAGAGAACAAGAGAACATCAGAAATGTCAAAATGGCAACAATATTAAATGTAGATTTCCTTTGGAGACGTCAGAAATGGTTGCAATAGAGGACTAACTGATTTTAATTTAAATGACATTATGAAATGGTGATTATGATTAAATGGGTCCTAATAATAAAATTCCAACCCATCATTTGCCACGGAGTTGAGAAAAACAGGAAAAAATCTCAGTTATATTGATCAGTATAAGGATTTGAATCTGGGATCTCCTGAATACACATCCCAAATGCTACTGCATGAGATAACTTGCTTGTATAATACTTCATGTTGTCACAAGTCAATCAGATGGTAAAATATATTCTTTGAAAAACTGAAGTAAATATTAAATGCACAAAATATATGAGAAAATTTGAATATCCTAATTCATTACTAAAATTTAATGGTAATAAATTCTGTATGTGCATGTATTATGCAAGTAAATAGGTGTGTATACATGTAGATGTCTACTACTTTGGCACTAAAAGAACTAGGCCTACTATGTTGATTATGTAACTATAGGCCTACTGGCTCAACTGCACTTCTACTAGCGCTTGATTTTTCAGTTATATTGTTGTAAACTATAGCTCTTCTTCTGTATTTCCTAACATTATTTAATATTTTAAACTTTTTCAAACAATTTTTATAACATTATTAGACAATTTTGAAGTATTTATTTAAATATGCAAATCACAATATTATGACACTGTTAGACAATACTGTGATGCTAATTGCTATTTTCTCCACAGAGTATATTACTTAGTCTATGATTTTTTATCGCTGTTTTGTGTTATCGCTGGTTGGATCAGCGTTAGGGAGTGATAAGTAAGTGTACACCCATTTTTAATAATCATTTGGTAATTTTAATGTTATTAATATATTTTTTAAACATAGATTTTGGGATTTATTGCAAATATTGGTCATTTAAGTTTCATAGCGATGGATAGTAATCAAGGATGATAATCGATAAGTGGTTCAATTGTGGGTTATCGCTGGCTCTATAAACTCTGGCACATGCGCACTGTGGTTCTATAGGACTTTGAAAATATGTCACACTAGTTTAAGTGCAGTTTTTCTGGCCTACTCTCCTAGATATGCTTCAGGAGATTCTACGTCAGGTATATAATGTAGAAATTCAAATAGAAAACCAAGAATGGCAAAAATTATTGTATGTATTTGAATATATATATATATATATATATATTTCTCCCCAAAACAAATTCAGAAAATGCCTGAAAATCAAATAAGTTCACATAAAAATGACATAAAATTCACCAAATTGCCATTTAAGCAAGTCTGTTATCATTACTAAAATAGAATAATCAATTTATGTAAAACATTTAATAAAAAAATTAAAAACACCAATTACTTAACTAATCTAACTTACTTAATATAACCTCCAACCTGTTTACAATTGGTTATAGCAGAAACATGAATAAACATGTTGGGCAGAGTAACAACGTCCCAAGCATAACTATTATCCAATATAAGTATTCAAGTTATCGATATAGTTAGTAACTAGTTGTCAATGGTTACCTGTGGTCAATTACAAGATCTGCAGACTGATACTCATGCTTCATTTTTGTACATTTTGCTTATTTCTTATCAAATCTAACTCTTCATTAGAGGAAAAAACCTAATAGTTCAATGACTGTTTAATCTTGGGTTTTTTAAAAACTAAAACAAATGCCCAGTCTCGATTATTAACCAAGACAATGCTGAACAATTAAAGGTTAAAGGAGTTACTTTTTTAAGTTCACATGAATGAACAGTTACATTTCCTAAAGTAATTCTCAAAATTATAGTGTTACCTACATGCATTATATAAATAGTTTGAATACAATTATAATAACTTACCTCACAACAATTGAAGAAAAGGTCCATTAACATTGTCTTTCCACCACCTACAGCACCATGAATATAAAGGCCTTTTGGTATATTTTCATCCTTCTTAAAGAATCTGCTAAAAAGTCCTTGTGAAGGTGGAGTGTACCCTTGAATGTCAACATAGACTCTCTGCAAACCCTCAGTAATTTTCTTTTGATATTCATCTAACATAATTTCTCCACTTTCAATTTTTTCTTCCAGAGATTGTAAAGGGCCTGCAATTTTGTTTGATTTTTTAACCTCTTCATTGGGTTGAACATTCACTGTCTGTTGATGAATTCTGCATATCTGTCTTAGGTAATATGGAGATGCTTTGCTTGCTAACAGGAATATTTTGTTGAAAAAATGCGCGTTTCCATAAAAAAATTGGAAAGCAACACATTTTGGGGATCCCATAGTTAATATTTTTGCTGACCTAAAATTAGTACAGATGATGTAACACAGGTTTAAAAATTAAAAAGTATAATTTAATTGATCCCATATACATAATATCAAAAGCTTATTTTAATTTACCTATTAATAAAACGTGTTTTCTAAATTTATCTCATTTTAAAATCGTTTTGAAAGAACATTATCGGGCACTGAAGTTGGTATTTTAAAAACTTAAAAATATTTCGCGTACTGCATTTCATTTATTCACAGCTGATGTTAGAGCGGCAAATTTGAATGCTTTTCATATACAGCACTACAAATTAGTGGACTGGGCAAAAGAAAATGAACTGACACTAATGAAGAGAAAACAGTCTCCATGACCTTTAGAAAAGGGGGTTTGACGAGGCATTTTGTACATCGATGGAAAAACACTAAAATCAGTAACTAGCTTCACGTATCTGGGAGTCACTTTCCAAACACAGGGAAGCGTGTTTACAAACCATGTAAATGACAGAGTAAATGCTGCGATAAGAGCCATAAGCGGCATTAAGTCAATAAACAAACTCACACTGGAAACAGCCCTACAACTTTTTGAACTTAAAGTTGATCCCGTTGCAACATATGGGTTAGAGAATATATGGGTCCATTTAAAGAAAACGAACCTAGAAAAATTAGAGAAACTAAAAACAACATGCCTAAAAAGGGTGCTCTGTCTCTCCAGATAACCATTCTACGTAGAAGAGCTGAGGCTAAAGTCCCTGCTACCAGTGACACCAGTTTACCAGGACCTCCTGCAAGAACTCCACGAGAAGAAACGTAAAATATGGGAAAAATTCTACATTACTGACGCCATGACAAACCGGACTCAGGGAGGATATGAATTGCGCCACACAGTGACGTGGGATTTCACCACAAGCTGTGCAGTAACCAGAGATTCCATGAGTCCAGCCCAGACTGCGTGTGTGCAATATGTGGCGAACAGTGCGAGAAATATCATGTGTTAAACTGTAGGATGAGATCAGAATCGTTGTTGAAACTCTGCAGTGACTGAGGACAATCTTCTTTGCACGTTGTGCGCATTTCTTATTTTATTATATACAGTACTACATCGTAAAGTAAAGTGTTCCCACTACAGGCCTCAGAAGGCCCTTGGGGTAGTAGGAGGTTAAGGCTCCCACTTTTTCTGGACAATCGGCACTTGATGTCAGCCCTGCGCGACGGCCACCTTTACCCCCAGAACAAGCGTCCGGTACTCATTTCAGCTAGAGGCTGAGTCGATCCCAGGACCATAGTGCCACCAGAAGGTTTAGGTCATTTTAAAAATCCTGACCCCACCCGGACTCGAACACTCGACCTTCTGGCTTGTAGCGCAGTGCCTTTAATAATGTTAATAAAAATCTAGCTGATTACCCGGCGTTGCCCGGGTATTTATTTATCTGAATCTTCTAGGATTCATTCCTAAACATTTCCAGACGAGTATGCAGAGTTATGCTGTGATCTCGAGGTAGCGTGCTGCCTTGTCACGCAGCGGCCCGGGTTCGATCCTCGGTCGAGACAAGTTTCCTGGGTGAGGTTTTTTCGGGGTTTTTCCTCGCCAGCAATTCCAGTTTAGTTTATTTTACATACAATCATTATCTTCCCTCTCACTCCGCTAGGGGTCTAAACTTGGACTTTAAATGTAATCGGGACTGTCTCCATCAGCTTAGCGACTCAGAAAACTATGGGTTCAACATTAATCTCGGTCATTTAAGACATTTTATTTCTCACCCTCCCCCATGCCGATGAGGGCTGAATTTGATTTAAACGATATCGGGAGTATCATTATTAATTTTAGCAACCTAGAAAATTATGGATTCGATTCTAGTATTGGTTCTTTTCGACCATTCTTTCATCTCACCTTCTCTCACCCACCTAGGGGTGCTAGGGGCCTCTTCACCCCCACAGTATATCTTTCAGATTGTAAGTCTTATTTGTATCAAGTTTGGTTGAAATTTTCTCAACCATTCCAGAGTTATGGATTCGATCCTAGTATTGGTTCTTTTCGATCATTCTTTCATCTCACCTTCTCTCACCCACCTAGGGATGCTAGGGGCCTCTTCACCCCCACAGTATATCTTTCAGATTGTAAGTCTTATTTGTATCAAGTTTGGTTGAAATTTTTTCAACCAATCCAGAGTTATGTTGGAACATACATACAAGCATATTGTATATACACGCACACGCGCGCGCGCGCACACACACACACACACACACACACACACACACATATATGTTATATTGCAGATTTATATCCTACACATGTATATGTCTATTGCTCGGGTATTTGTTCCATTTTTCTTGGCACCAATGAGCTTAATAACCCCGAAGACTATGAATACTACCTCGGTCAATTTGGACTATTTCATCCCTTCTTACCCTCGTGCAGATGGGGTTGAATTTGGACTTAGCCGGCATTGGGAGTGTTATTATTCAACTCAGGCAACTGTAGCGCAAGCGGTTAGACACTCACCTCTCACCTCTGGGGTCCCGAGATCGAGTCTTGGTCACTCCATGTGGATTTCGTGATGGACGAAACGGAGCTTGGGCAGACTTTTCTCGAAGTTTCTCCTGTTTTCCCCTGCTACAATTTTATTCCACCATTTCTCCATACTCATCTCATCCATTTAGTTCATTTGCCACTGTAATGGTGCGTCAGGTGTGGTCAGCCGGCATCCTTGTCATTCACAGACCTCAATATAAGGGGCTTCATCTCATCTCATCCCTCGATCTGAGTTAGGATATTAAATTATTATACTATTCAACACAGTGACCCCGAAAAATATGGATTCGACACTAATATCGGTCCTTTATTATTATTTTTACACGTCAGCCCTTCTCATCCCGCTAAGAATGCAACGGTAAAACTTTGGTTAAAACGGCAAAACTGTGGATTCGATACCAATCTCGGTCATTTTTTGAAATTTTATTTTTACCTCTTCTCATCGCACCAAACTCCCTTAGGCATGTTAGGGCTCAAACTTGATCTTAAATGTCTTCGGTACAGTCGTCAAAGAGCTTTGTTACTCCGAAACTATGGATTAGACAACGGTCATTTTAGAAATTATTTTTTCACTCCTTATAGCTCTTAAGTGTGATAAGGGTTGAACTTGGACTTACGTGTCATCTGTACTGCCACCAAACGTCTTAGCGACCACGAAAACTATGGATTCGATACTAATCGCGGCCAATTTTGTCATTGTATTCTTCACACTTTTTCACTCCCTTTCCATACTTGGGGTGCTAGGAGTGTCAAACCTGGACCTAAACCTCATCGGGACTCTGACCAATCAGCATAGCGACCCCGAAATTGATTCGTCACTAACCTCGGCCACTTTTTGAAAATGTATTTTTCACCCCTTCTCATTCCCGCCCTCTTAGAGATGCCAGGAGTCATACTTGGATTTAAATTTAATCGAGCGTGTCACCAATAAGATAAGGGACTCCAAAAAAATATGGATTCGAGACTATTCTCGCTCACTTTTGACGTCTTATTTTTCACCCCTTTGGAACGTAATAGTCAAACTTGAGCTTAAATGTCATCTAGACTGTCATCAGTTTTGCGATCCCAAAAACTGTAAAGTAAAGTCATCTTACTACAGGCATCAGGAGGCTCTTGGGGTAGTAGGAGGTTAAGGCTCCCACTTTTTTTTTGGACAATCGGCACTTGATGTCAGCCGGGTTGTCAGCCATGCGTGACGGCCGCCTGTACCCTCAGAACAAGCGCATGGTACTCATTTCCGTTAGAGGCTGAGTCGACCCCAGGGCCATAGTTCTGCCATAATGTTTGGGTTAGTTTAAAAATCTGACTCATCGGGACTCAAACTCCTGACCTTCCAGCTTATAGTGTAGTGCCTTAATCACTATGCTATGGCGTGCCCCTCCCAAAAACTGTGGAGTATATGTTAATCTTGGAATTTTTGGATATATTATTTTTCATCCCTCACACCCCCTATGTGCTAGGGGTTAAATTTGGGCTTACTTAGCACCTGCACATTCACCAATCAGCTTAGCAATCCCGAAAACTATGGATTTGAGACTAATCTCATTCACCGTTTCCATTTTACTTTCACTCCCCCTTGGGGTGCTAGGGGTCAAACTTGGGTTTAAATGTCATGGAACTGTGACTAATTAGAATAACGACCCTGAGAACTTTGGATTTCACACTAATATTGGGGTACTTACTGAAATGTTATTTTTTCACTCCCTCCTTAGGTCAAACATGGGCTTAAATGTTTATCGAGACTATCACCAACCAGGTAAGCGATCCGAAAACCATGGTTTTGACATTAAACAAGATAATTTTGGATATTTTATTTTCCACCTCCCTTAAGGTGCAAGGATCAAACTTGAGCTTAAATAGTATCAGGATTGTCATTAATCGGCTTATAGACCCCAAAAACTATGGATTTGACCCTGATCTTGGGCACTTTTGAAATCTTATTTTTTACCTCTTATCACTTCCTTCAACTCTACAAGGGTGTGAGGGTCAAACTTGGGCTTAAATACCACCTGGATTGTCACCAATTAGCTTAGCAATCCCGAAAACAATGGATTCGACACCAATATCTTTCATATGTTATTTTAGCTTTTACCCTTTTTTACCCGCTCTCTCTTAGGAGTGCTAGGGGTAAAAGTTGAATTTAAATGCCACTAGAACTGATACTAATGGGCTTAGTGATCACAAAAACTATGAATTGACACTAATATTAGCGATAATTGATTATTTTTAATGTTATCCCATATCACTCCTGTCATGGGTGTGCTACATGCCTCTTAGCCCCGTGAAGCCTTTAAAAGATTGTAAGTTATATGTGTACCAAATTTGGTTGAAACTACTCCAGATGTTCCAGAGTTATGCTAGAACATACATGTATATAATTGCTAATTATTCCATTTTAACCTCCCTCTCATCCCTCTTAAGTGCTAGGGATATTTTACCCCTTACAGACATATGCCAGATTATTAATTATATGTATATAATATTTGGTTGAAATTGCTCTGGATATAAATATATAATTAATTAATTATACCATCTAAATAAAGAAGCATCACAGCTATAAAGTAAAAATATTCTCTTTAATTTGTTTACTTGTTATGGGAGCTACTAGATGGCAGTGGAGACCGAGTTACCACTATCTCTCATAATTGAGTATATATGTACAGAAAAATTAATGTTTGTACTAGATTTGCTTGAAAGTGTAATTGGTAGCACACTGGAGTATCAATCCAGAGGTCTGGGTTCAAATCCTGTCCAAGCATTATTTTTTTTATCATATCATATTAAGCTAGCATTGCTCAATGTCAAAAAAATTTAATTATAACATCAAAATAAGGAAGCGTCACTGCTATAAAGTAAAAATATTCTCTTTAATTTGCTTACTTGTTATAGGAACTACTAGATGGCAGTGGAGACCAAGTTCTCACTATCTCTCATAATTGAGAATATATATAAAGAAAGATAAATGTTTGTACTAGATTTGCTTGGTTGCATAATTGGTAGCACACTGGAGTATCAACCCAGAGGTCCAGGTTCAAATCCCGTCCAAGCATTTATTTTTCTTATATCATATATATATATATATAGAAGCATATACAGTGTAAACAGATTATCCAATTATATTATTTTTAGTCTGGACATCTTACCTCAATATTAATGTTGATTTGTTCTTGGACATGTTTCAAAACAATTCTGTTTTATCGTCGGCTTTCCCAGACTGGGAATATAACTTCCTAAAATTAAATAGATTATCCAATATCAGAGATTCTAATTTTCCCATTTGTAGGCATTAGAATTTATCTACAGTGATCAGATCTGCCAGTCTCCCAGCACTAAAAACATTTAGTACAGAAATTTTTTACCTACCCAGCTCCCAACTTCTTATTGGGATCTTGTTTTTTTTTTTTTAATTTTTGAACTACTGGAATTCTGAATGATTTTAATTAAGTAATTTGTTGCTTGATGAGTGAACCCATAACTTACTCCTGTTTCCTGCACTAGATTTTGCGGAATGTGCATTAGTCTCTGCCCTATCTTGCCTATTTTTTTCTGTGAGAACATGTTTCCTCCTTTTAAGATCTTTTCTGAACCTATCTGTTTGAATTTTTTGGCTAAACTTCTTATTGTATTGACATTTGATATGGGATTATTTGAAAATTTGTTCTGGAATTTTCATTGTGTTTTTGCACAAGATTTTTTGTATACTTGGCAAGAGATGATACACCTAGCACTGCAATCGGATAAATTAGAACCTTCTATATTGGATAATCTGGTTTCCAACTATATATATATATATATATATATATTTTAATACAGATTAAAAGTTAAAAAAAAGGCAAGTGTCTTGCTAGTAGGGCATAAATACTTATGGTAATTCTTAGCCAATAGCACAATGAGACAGGATGGCTAGCTCTATGTTCCAACCAACTTTATGCCAGAAAATTTCCTAGTAATTTTTATAGGAAGCTGAATAACCCAGGATCAGACATGTTAAAGAAAACTCTCCTATACCTTCACTGCTTAGGAATGAACCAAGAAATCAAGCCCATAAGTAAGCATTAAATATGGCATGTTTTTCTAATTCATATCCAATTTGAATTTTTTTCACCCATAGTTTTTATTGTATTGACAAATTAATCAAAGTTGCAAAAGTGAAATAAGAAAAATACCATCTTTATTCATTTAAGTATGTCATTTACTGTACAAAGATCACCACTATCAGTACTGTAGATTCACTTTAGGTTGCTGTATAGTATATTACAATACTAGTGTAGTAGCCACTTGATATGGATCGAGGTAAAATTTAAAAAAACTAGGCGCTTGCACCATGTTTTTTTTTTAATTTCCAAGATTCCGTTATGTGTTTACTACATGGGTATTGCATACTATTTTTTACACTATGTGTATTTATTTTAGTAATTAGGATATTAGCTAAAATATTAATAAATATAATTGAAGATAAATGTTACATTTCAAAAGGTGAATCGGATATATCTGTTGCTATGGAGAAATAATAAGTATTTTTGGTCACGTCGCCATCTTATATTTATTAAAACTGTAAAACCAATTTGATTTGGGATTTATTTCTGATTATGGAGAAAGTTTCAGACGATGTGTGCAGTGATGATGAAATACAATAGGCATGAAAAGATGGATGTGATGAATTAATACCGAAAAAATGTAAACAGAGGTATGAGTTAGCATATGCTTCATTGTGTAAATGGTTAAAAGAACATGATGTGGATATTAATCAAAATAACATGTTGGCATATTTTGTATTAAGTAGTAGTAAATTGGGGGCACGGCATAGCGTAGTGGTTAAGGTACTGCGCTACAAGTCCGAAGGTTCAAGTCCCGGTGGGGTCAGGATTTTTAAACTGACCAAAACCTTCTGGCGGCACTATGGCCCTGGGTTCGACTTAGCTTCTAACGAAAATGAGTACCAGACGCTTGTTCTGGGGTAAAGGCACCCGTCATGCAGGGCTGACATCAAGTGCCGATTGTCTAGAAAAAGTGGGAGCCTTAACCTCCCACTACCCCAAGGGCCTCCCAAGGCCTGTAGTGGGATTACTTTACTTTACTTTAGTAGTAAATTGATGAGTCCGGGAAATTTGTGGTGTGAATTTTTTATGCTAAAAACAATGATAAAGTTAATAATGGAATTGATATCAGAAGTTTCACTAAGTTAGTGTGCTTCTTGAAAAAAAAAAAAAAAATGTTGGACCGTCCTCTTCTGGAGAAATACATAAAAGCAAAAATTTAGATTTAAAGAGCATAAGTGGAGATGATGGAATTGCATTCAATAACTGCAGTATTACTATCAATATTTCAAAATAAATGTTTTTACTTACTGCACTAGTGCTTCTGGTCATTTTTAAAGTATTGAGATTTCTTTTGTTTTCATAGCACCAAGATTGTATGCAGGAATGTCAAATTACAATGCACAATAACAATAACAGGAAGTATAGAATATTAGTTACATAGTGCAAAAATTTATTACTCTGCTGCTAACAACAGAAACAAAGGGGACCAAATGAAAAAGAATACTACAATCAACTGACAAACACATCTTGATATAAACATATGTAATCGGTGCACTTACCATTAATCACTGTCTGGTAACAACTCCATTAATGAGAAATGCACATGTCTTCTTTTGACCTGATTGCAACGGTTTACCATGCTTCTGGTTTTAAACTTATGTTATGAACTCAGCCACCTTGACAAATCTATGTCATAAACATTTACTTCCCAACATTCATTTAAATACAATTTGAAAGATATTTAAATTTTTTCACTAATTCTAAAGCAATGATAATAGTTAAATGATTTCATTCTTAAAAAAAAATGTAATGAGTTAAATATCTGGGTATTATCTGCGCAGTCACGAAAGAAAAGTTTTCCTTTAGCTTTTCGATCTCCAGTGTACAGTCAGTATCTTTAAAATTCGCATGGTATGTAGAATAATATCTATGAATATTGAACTTTTTCACATTAGTAAGAACTTTCAGACACACTAAACATTTTGACTTTCCTTCATATTCAAGTAAATAAGTATACATGTTCCCACTGCCGATTAAAATTAACAATTGGGGATGACAAACTTCGTTTCAAATCTGCTGCATGTTCTGGCATGATTACGCCGAGAATTCTAACAAACTGACATTAGTTTAGTTTGCAACACAGCATCGTTAACATGCTGCCATGTCCCAAACCTCTCTTGCCATCATTCTTTCTTTATTGTGTATTTGAACATTCTGGTCTTGTGTCGCGCACACATGCAGGGAAGAGTGCTTTTGCACAAAGAGTTCACTGCTTACTGCTATTATTTAATTTCAGAATGATTTCTTCAATGCAAATTTATGGAGTATATTTTTAATGTCTACATGGTTAATTTTACTAATAACATAGTAACTAGGGCCTGGGTTTTATGTAATATCAAATTAAGAAACATGTACATCAGTGGTGACCAGCTCATGCTCTTTGTGCAAGAGCACTCTTCCCTGCACATGTGTGCGACACAAGACCAGAATGTTCAAATGCACAATAAGAAATACATTATATAATGGAGATGGACAGCTATGACAAATGAGGGAAATTTTGAGGAAGTGGCTGAATTCAAATACCTAGGAACAATAATCACAAATAGGAATGATATGCACAAAGAAATTAAACATAGGCTCAATTCTGGAAATGCGTGCTATTATGCATTGCAGAGACTCTTGATGTCCCAACTCCTTTCAAAAAAACGTTAAACTGAAAATATATAAATTTATTATTCTACCAGTTACATTATATGGGTGCGAATCATGGGCTCTTACTTTAAGGGAGGAAAGGAGATTACAAGTATTTGAGAATAAAATACGTAGGAAAAATTTTGGGCCAAAGAGAGATGAACAGACAGGTGAATGGAGAAGACTACATAAAGTGAACTACATGGTCTTTATAGGAAGCCAGATATAATAACAACAGTTAAGTCTTGTAGACTGCGATGGGCAGGACATGTTGAGCGTATGGGGAATCAAAGATGTGCTTGGAAGCTTCTTGTAGGAAAGCCAGAGGGAAAACACCCAGTTGGTAGACCAAGAATGAGGTGGGAGAATAACATTAACTATGATTTGAGGGAAGTAGATTATACAGGGAATGATTGGAAAGCATTAGTTCAAGATAGGGATATATGGAGAGCTTATGTCCGCGTGGCCATGAACCTACGGGTTCGATAGTGCAGGTGAGTAAGTAAGTAAGTATGATGGAAGAGAGATTTGGGACACGACAGCATGTTAACAGCGTTGCAATCCAAACTAATGTCAGTTTGCTAGGATTCTCGGTGTAATCATTCCGGGACATGCAGCAGATTTGAAATGAAGTTTGTTATCCCCAATCGTTTATATTAATCAGCAATGGGAACATATATACTTATTTAATGAATACAACAGAAAGGCAAAATGTTTAGTGTGTCTGAAAGTTCTTACTAATGTGAGAAAGTTCAATATTCAGAGATATTATTCTACATATCATGTAAATTATAAAGATACCGACCGTACACTGGAGGTTGAAAAGCTAAAGGAAAACTTTTCATTGTGACTGTGCAGATAGTATACACTTATTTCATTCCTCTTATGCTATTTTAAATGTATTTATTTGCGTTAGTTCAACTTTTAACCATCACACATTATCATTATAACTATAATAATAATAATAATAATAATAATAATTATTATTATCTATATGCTCTGTTCTTCCCCATTTGGGGGTTAGAGTGCTCTCTAGTGGGAGTATTTAACCAAGCTAATTTAGTTACGCTTATTTACCCATATAGGTCAGCAATTATTATTAATATTAGAGTATTATTATTATTATTGCAGGCAGAACCTCTGCTTGTGAGTTAGTAGTTTGTGTCAACTACCAAAATCACAATGCATATTGGGAAATTACGATGCACATTGTCTGATGGCGAATTTATGAAAGACTGTAAGAAAATAGCAGCTGAATTGTTATGCCATAATCAAATTGAGTTATTTGACGCAATTAGTCTTTCCCTGTTTCTTGCCATATGCAATAACTTGCTGGTGATATATTTCACAAGTAAATGGAATTTGCAAGTAATTTTATTGTATTTTCCTTAGCTTTGGATGAAAGCATTGATATCTCCTGCACAGTATAAATGACATTTTTTGTTAGTGGCATGAACTCCGAACTAGAAGTTATAGAAGATCTAATAGAACTAATGCCAATGCAAGATACAACAAAATGGCTCTGACATATTAATATGTGTAGAAGAAGATGTCAAACATATTGATCTTTCATGGAGTTCACTTGTATCTGTAACCACAGATGGGGTACTGGCTATGTTAGGGTGTAGCTTGGATTTGCGCAACATCTCAAAGATAAAATAAAATATCAGACAGTCTGGGGAACCCATTGCATCATTAAAAAAAAATCTGTGTGCTAAAAGTGTTTCGCTGAATGAAGTGATGAGTGTAGTACGTTGTAGTTAAAAAAAACAAATATAGTCAGATCTCATGGATTGAAACACCACCAGTTCAAAGAGTTCTTGACAAATCTTGATTGCGAGTATTCGACATACCCTACTTATAGTGATCTGCAATGGCTCATCAGGAGAAAATTGTTGAATCGATTCTTCAAGTCACTTGATGAAATTGCAGCATTCATGAAAATGATAGGCTCAATACAATGTGCTAATCTAATATATAAAAATGAATGTTTGTTTGTTTGTTCATACTTTATGTATGGCCATACTGTTGATCCGATTGTGATGGGGCTTTTTGCAATATGTTCAGGAGATTCCTGGGATGAACATAGGCTATAAGAGAGTTGTGATACTCAACTCCTAAACCATAACAACTACACAAAATGAATGCACGCAGAATTGAATATCTCAAAAGGTTCTACAAACAAGTCCACGACAGCATATGTTTTTCTCTTACGGATAACTCACAATAACCATTTTTGTCTTTCATTGATGCTAAGAAGATCAAGACAAGTACGTAGATTCCTGTGCAAGCATAGCAGCACATGGCGGGTATTCTTTTACGGATAACTCACAATAACAAATTTTGTCTTTTAGCTCATTTATGCCAAGAAGATCAAGATAAGTAGATTCCTCAGCAACATTGGGTAATCAGCACGGGGAATCTTAAAATAATTACGATATACATTTATAATTATTTTTCATTTTACTTATTCAACTAATCATAAGAAGTACATTTTTTTTTCAGCTCATTTATGCCAAGAAGATCGGGATGAGTAGATTTCCAGACAATGCCGGGTAAAAACATGGGGTACTAAAAATAATTACGATATAAATTTTTCCTTTTACTAATTTAACTAAACATAAAACACATTCATTTTTGTATTTCAGTTCATTTATGTCAAGAAGATCGGGATAAGTAGATTCCCAGCCAATGCCGGGTATCTAAAAAATATAAATTTATAATTATTTTTCCTTTTACTTATTCAACTAAACATAAAAGCACATTTATTTTTATTTATTTAGGCATAGCAGTGCATGCCGGGTATTAGCTAGTCTTATATATAAAAATTAATGTATGTTTGTACTTTATGCGTGGCCATACCGTTGATCCGATTGTGATGGGTTTTTGCAAAATGTTCAGGAGATTCCCGGGATGAACATAGGCTATAAGAGAGTTGTGATACTCAACTCCTACACCCTTAAAAATCGCCCTTTGTAGTGGAAAACGTGAAAAAAGTAGCTCTTTGGACGCTTAAATAGTTTACGCTGCCTAAACCATAAGAAATACACAAAATTAATGTGCACAGAATTGAATATCTCAAAAAGCTCTACAAAAAAGTCTGCGACAGCATATGTTCATCTCTTACAGATCCATCCATCCATAGTAATTCTACCCTAAGGCAGGTCCTTCACTGCAATCATAGCATTTTCATGCCAAGCTTGCAGCTTTACTAGGGAATTGTGTAGGTGTGGTAGCTTCCCGTTGCTTTCCACACCAGTGAAGGATGATGATGATGATGATAAAGATGATGGCCATATGATTTCGGGGACCGTTTGGGCCTTAAAGTTTTCCTGACATTTGTCTTACAGGTGATAAAAAACCTCACCCAGAAAAACTGCCCCGACCGGGGATCGAACCCAGGCCCGCTGCGTGACAAGGCAGCACGCTACCTCGAGACCACAGCGGTGGACCTCTTATGGATAACTCACAAAAACCATTTTTGTCTTTCATTGATACCAAGAGTCTCGTGCCGTAGCCGAGTGGTTAAAGTAAGAAGTCTTGGCGCAGAGTTACGGGAC
Organism: Diploptera punctata; assembly: GCA_030220185.1. Lineage (NCBI taxonomy): Eukaryota > Metazoa > Arthropoda > Insecta > Blattodea > Blaberidae > Diploptera > Diploptera punctata. The sequence goes on along the minus strand of JASPKZ010001230.1, from coordinate 770,989 downwards.
TTATGCTGGTTCGAGTCTCTACGGGAGAAGAAATTTTTCTTATGGAATGTTGGCCAGTATGGATCAGAAATGAAATCTAGCTGGGGGGGGGGGGAAACTGTTTTGACTCACTCTCATTAATTTATCTTTTTTTTTTTCACTCTAATATAATTGTTATATGACGGTTCTTAACTTATCTGCAAAGGAGGGTACAATTCTAATGTTCATTACTATGTGACGTCATCATTCACACTTCTTGAGCCACAACAGAAGACTGTAAGAGGTTTTCTTGCGAATTTATTTAATAATATCTAATTATGTCCTAATTTCTGAATTTTATGGTAAGAAAGTAACATATTTTTAATCATCCGCCCACGACATGAGAATTGAACGCACGGGCAGGACAACATCTGCCGGGTACGCTAGTATATAATAATTATAAGTTTGTTGTATGTGTATTCTATCAATATATCATAGCACTGTGATATCAGTTTAAAACTATTTAACCTTATTGAAGCTTAACATTATTCTATCCATTTAATAATTGGTAATAGCTCTTTAAATTAGATCAAATTAGAATCCCCAGGAATGAACTTCAAAATTCTTAGGGATTCTGATTTGATCCAAAGGTTCATTGGTCCACCAACAAAGGGAGGAAAAAGCAGTTTCTCATCATCGATGTAACATCAGTCAACAAGAAATTACTGAAGAGAAGCTGCCTAAACTTTGAAAGTGGTATAATTAGAACACTGGATATGAGGTGAGGTAGGAAACAAGAAACAATTAAATCTTAAATATGTAACTGCCTGAGATAACGTAATGGACTATGAGCAACAGTATTGTCATAACATTTTGTATGAAGTAACATAACCTGTTTTCCACATTTATTAAAAAATTTATTAAATCTCATTCTCAATATTCAGAAATCATTGTTTCATCTTCTGATATATATGTACATATTGTACATATCAAATTATCTGGTGTCTATATGACAGCAAAATAACTAAATATACCACATATTATCACATAATTTCCTCCCACAGGATTTATCATTCAACACTGAAAATTGAATAAAATATCAATTTCTTTAATAATTAAATTAATGTTTTTATTACCTCACCTCATATCCTTTTTCTTCTATACTGCAGTTTCGGAGCTTATCTCCATCGTCAGTAGCCTCTGGTCGACCGGTGTTATGTCGTTTCTTGGCGGTTTCCTTCTTACTTCTGTCCGACAGAAGTAAGAAGGAAAACCGCCAAGAAACGACATAACACCGGTCAACCAGAGGCTACTGACGATGGAGATAAGCTCCGAAACTGCAGTATAGAAGAAAAAGGATATGAGGTGAGGTAATAAAAACATTAATTTAATTATTAAATTAAACCTCATAGTGTTCTTTCCCTGTGAAAGTTAAATAAATCAATTTCTTTACTCCTATATGACTGAACTATTACAATGACATCTAAAATAATATACACACATAGGCTACTAGGCATCACTCCTTGGAATTTATTGTCTGTCCAATGGATCTGTGCCCCTGTAAGATATGTGAACAAAGTCTACTTCCTTTTCTGCTTTGGCAAATAATTTCCCTTCCTGTATTCCTATCTCTCTCTTGCACTTGCACTCCAGTGTTGTCAACTCAACTCCAACCTTGCATTATTCATTATTCAAAGTCCATGACACTGGGGGAAGTTTGGCAACAGCCTTACTCGATGGCTGCTGTTTGACGTAGTGGGAGGGGAGTGTGGTGAAATGGTATGAGTATTGTCATGTACTTTTCTAAGAACGATGTCAGTGCTATAGGGGCACAGATCCGTTGGTCCGAGTATAACTAACTTTCCTTTGTATTCTATATATTTTTTTCATACATAAAGATCCAAGTCAAGATTAGCAAACTCACTTTAATAATATATACATATTTAGTAACAACCACAGCTGTGGTCTCGAGGTAGCGTGCTGCCTTGTCATGCAGCGGGCCCAGGTTCAATTCCTGGTTAGGACAGGTTCCTGGGTGAGGTTTTTTTGGGGTTTTTCCTCACCTGTAAAGCAAATGCCAGGAAGCTTAGGACCCAACGGTCCCCGAAAATCATCCGGCCATCATCATCATCCTTCACCAGTGTGGAAAGCAATGGGAAGCTACCACACCTATAATTCCCTAGTAAAGCTAAAAAGCATAGCATGAAAATACCATGATTGCAGTGAAAGACCTGCCTTTGGGCAGAATTACTATGGATGGATATTTAATAAATTAATATTAAGAATCTAAAGCTATTTCTATGATTGAAATAAGTAAATTAATGTACACAACTAAACTATTGTAATCAATGGTAAACAAAAAAATGTTGCCTTAACCAGGAATTGAACCCCAAACCTCCAGCTTCAGATGCTGATGCTCTGACCATTGAGCTAATTCAGGCTAAATTCCCATTCAAGCATAAATCCTCCCTTTACCTTCTATCTTTGTCTCAAATTCAGGCTAAATTCCCATCCAAGCATAAATCCTCCCTTTACCTTCTCTCTTTGTCTCAAATTCAATGCAATGAATCATCATTCACAAATACACAATGAATGGCTTCTAAATTAGCTCAGTGGTTAGAGTGTTAGCACCGAAAGCTGAAGGTTTGGGATTCGATTCTGGGTTTAGGCAAACATTTTTCTTACTTTACCTATTTTAGAAATTCACACCATGAGGTATATTCATTTAGGTAAAATTTTATCACTCAAAATATGAGGTGAGTGATAAAACTTTACATAAATAAAAATAAATCTCTTACAATTGATTACAATGGTTTAGTTGTGTACTTTAATTTACTTATTTCAATCATAGTAACAGCTTTAGCTTCTTAATATTAATTTAACAAATAATGATACAGCTGTATGGAGTCTCTTCATGCCTTCTTAATGTAGAAGCCATTCATTGTGTATTTGTGAATGATGATGGTTGGTTGGTTGGTATCTAATGTCGAGCACTTGATAATGTAATCATTCGCTCTCTTGCAATCCAATATTGTGAATGATGATTCATTGAATTGAATGTGAGACAAAGAGAGTAAGGTAAAGGGAGGATTTATGCTTGGATGGGAGTGTAGCCTGCATTAGCATCAGCATGGAAAACTGAGTTCAGCGTTTGATTCTCGGTTCAGACAAACAATTTTTCTGTTTACCATTGATATATATGTTATATAGCAGATTTTCGTGGATATAAGTATGATTAAGAAAGTTTTCTTGGGTTTTCTGTGTCATGGATTCAAGTTTGGCCTCTGGCCACTGATTCTGATGTTTCGGCATGATCCCATGTGCCATTATCATTCCTTGATAATGGTATGTGGGATCATGCCAAAACATTGGAATCAGTGGCCAGAGGCCGAACTTGAAACCATGACGCGGAAAATCCAAGAAAACTTTCTTAATCTTATATATATATTTTTAATAATCAATTGAGTTGGTGTTTACTTGATGAAAATCCATATTTATTAATTAAATAAAAATAAAACTCAGTTTTATTTGATTTTCATATTTATTATATAATTCAGTGACAGCTGTTTCGGTACACTATACCTTCTTCAGACATGTTAACAAATTATGAATTGTGTTCCAACTGATCTAAGCAACAATACAACAATATTTATTTAAATTTTTTAATTTAACAAAGGGGATTCATTCAAATCAAGTTGAGAATTTAACAGTCTGTTACTACTCTTCAATTTATTTATCTCTACAGCCTCCAAAAGATCTAACTTCTTACCCTTATCACAAACATGTAAAATTTCAAAATTCGCATCGAAACAATGATTAAATTGGAATAGGTGGTTAGCATATTTTGAATATTCTAAATTTCTGTTATATGCTCTCATGTGTTCCTTTATCCGAGAGATAAAAGTTTGTCCTATATAGACATTGTCACATGTGCCACACTTCAATTTATATATACCTGATAATTTTTCTTTTTTTATTTTGGTTTTATTGTTTTTTATTATATTTTGTAAAGTCATGTCTGAAGAAGGTACAGTGTACCGAAACAGCTGTCACTGAATTATATAATAAATATGAAAATCAAATAAAACTACGTTTTATTTTTATTTAATTAATATATATATTTTTATATTTATTTATTAGGTCACATAGTAGCATTTATATTTAGGAGATCTTGGGTTCAAATCCCAGTGCTGACCAATCTGAGATTTTTTCTTTTGATGTCAAGGGAAATGTTGGGTTGTAATTTCATTACTGGGACCCATTTCATAGTGTCATTAAAAAAATACACAATATGAGTGACAACCTAATTTCTCTGAAAAAAGTTAAACTAAAATATATAAAACAGTGATTCATATTATATTTAAGTGAAATATGATCTCTTAACAGTGAGTGGAGAACATATTTTAATCGACTCACCTCATACATCTTCAAACTTCTTTGATACCGACGGTTTCAGACAATATCATGTCCTTCAGTCATGGCATCCGCTGATGAAATTCCGTGATTGTTGATTTCTTTAGTGACATCACCTCTTGTGCTGCCATCTTTCGTTGGGGTTATAAACTTTGTAATTAAATTAAGTTATGTAGATAGGAAATAACACTGTTGGACGTCAGTTGTGAACGTGACACAGCATTGAAAATGTCACAAATGATGTGAAGAAACCCTGGGTCTGCTATGAATTATGAAGTATGAGGTGTTTGTAATTAAATTTTTATCCACCAGAATATCGAAATTCATAGATGGATATTTATTCTTCTGAATGAATATCATTTCCCAAATTGTCAATTCCAACGGTTTATCCAATTGTTTCAAAAGTTTCGCTTCTTTTTCAATTTTATGATGTTCTAGTAAACTATGTGCAGCAATTGCTGATTTTTCAATTTCACAATTTTTAATATTTCTAAAATGTTCTTTAGAGCGTGTTTCAAAATTCCTTTTCGTTTTTCCTATGTATACTTTGCTACAATCATTACAATTCATTTGATAAATTCCAGATTTCTTACTGTCTGGGATGTTGATTTTTTTATTGGTATTTAAAAGTTTTTCCAGACTAAATTTATTAATTGGTGCCAAAGTAATGTTGTATTTGTCAAATATTTTTTGAAATTTCCCATTTACTATTGGATGGTAAGTAATTTTTTTGAAATTCTTCTTTTCTTTACTAACCATTTGTAGGGTAGAGCATTCATTAAGTTGTTTTATCTTTCTGAATTTCTTTAATTTGTTAGATATTATATTCTTATTAAAACCATTTAATCTGGCTATATTTAGGATATTTTCGTATTCTTTCTTAAAATTTTCTCCGTTTAATGGGACCTTTATCAATCTATATATATATATATATATATATATATGAAATATGATCTCTTACTCTAAAAAAGAAGAAAAGATTATGAATATTTGATAGAATAAAGTACTTAGGTGAATGGGGAAAAACTACATAACAGTTAATTACCTGAGCTATATGACCTTTATGGAATACCAGGATGTATTAGGAACAATTAAGTCTCATCGACTACAATGGGCACGGCATGTGGCATGAATGCAGAATGAAAAAGGGGAATGGAAACTTCATAGAAACCTAGTAGGTAGGGCAAGAATGAGGTGGGAGAATAAAATTAACCATAACTTGAGTCAGATGAATTATACAGGGAGTGATTGAAAAATTTTAGCTCAGGATAGGATGTATGGAGAGCATACGTATTAATGGCCATTAACCTCCCCATCAGTGAGATAGGTTTTGAGTGCATCCGATATACCAGTAAAACTTAATAAACAAAACAATAACTGCAAGATATATCAGTAATCATCTTTCTCAAAAACTTAAACAACTTGACTTTTATGTATCTTTTAGGCTCGTTTCACACTGGGACACTGGTGATGGTCACTGATAGAGATACATTCGTTTGAATTGGAGCATTCACACCGGGACACTACACTGCCTCACTGAACCACTGTGACACAGCAGTGTCTCACCCTCGCCACATGTGACGGACAATGTGTTCAGACCAGTCACCACAGGACATGAATTAGTTTGAATTGGAGTGTTTGCACTGGGACACAGATCAGAGACACATTATTGCAGATTTGCCAACAGACAGGCAGTCATTTCTAAACACAGTGGTACAGCGAAACATTCATACTGTACATATTGTAGATTGTAGCCATAAGTTTAGATTTGATTAATACGAAAGATTTTATAAGTGAAGTAGAAAGTCGTCCTGCTATTTGGGATATGAAAAGTGATGACTCTAGCAACAAAGTCGTGAAAACGAATGCGTGGTAAGAAATGATAACTAAGTTTGTACCTGATTTCAACGAGAAGAGCATGGATAAAAAAGAAGAAGCAAAATTAGCAAGTTGTACATTCTTTTTTCACTTTACCATATTTTCCAGACCATAAGACTAGCGAAATTTAGTTTCTATCCCTCTACTAACCACTTGGTAATATCTGCAGTGTCTGACACCACTAAACCAGGAGTGTTCACCACAATCACCGGTGACCGTCATCAGTGTCCCAGTGTGAAACGAGCCTTAATGCTGAAATGTATGTAAATTACGTTATTCCATATGCATATTTTGAATATACTTTTTGCATTCTGCATCTTTCCTCCCTAGAGTTTTCAATAATAAGTTTTTATGATAAGATAGGGAGAAATATGTGATAGTATGCAGTATTTATGATACATGGAATTATGTTAATAACAGATTCAAAAATGGCAACGAACAGGGCTGTCTAAAAAATAATATGACAAACATAAGTTGAAAATTATCAAGATAATACTAATTAATAATAATAATAATAAAAACAGGAAGTATCATTGAAAATGATGCATATAAACATAAATATTATGTCTATGTATATAAAAATATTAATGTCAGTCATAATTTGTAACATCTCCTTTGAAGTTATTTCTTAATCATACATTTGTGCATAGTAATCTTGATACACATGTATATAAATATCTTTCTCTGCAGGAGTCATTTGTGCAATTAGTGCATCATTCACTTCAGTCACCGGAACACTTTTATCTCCAACTGACACTACTGGAATGAGATCATCTTCATCAGAGTCCATAGTTTCAATTTCAACTGGAACAGAAAATACATCTACTAAATAATCATAATATAACACTTTACTCATAAATAACAAACATGCAATTTATTTTTCTTTCTAAAATAAAACTATATCCAATTATGGAACATGTTAATTTAAAATATAACATCAAACACTAAGAGTAAAAATCCAATTAGAGAATAAAATATTAGAACAGGTGAGCAATTTTAATTACCTGGGATACAATGTGTCATATAGAAAAAGTGAAGATATTGAAAACAAAATAAATGCATTTAATTATATGTGTGGCACCATAAAACGAAGTCTCAAAGGAACTAGAAAGGAGACACTTTTAAAATTGTATAAAACAATGGCAGTTCCAACACTACTATATGGATCGGAACACTGGGTCTTAACCAAAAACTAGGGATGAAGAATAGAAACATCAGAAATGAGGTTCCTGAGGAGTGTGGCTGGCTATACAATAACAGATCGAAAACAAAATGAAAATATACAAAGTGAATTAAATATATTCAAACTATTAGATAGTATTACACAATATAGATATGAATGGATGTACCCCATCAATAGAATGGATAACAATAGAATTCCAAAACAGATTCTTCATTACAAACCACTAGGACGAAGAAATGTTGGAAGACCCAATTAAAGATGGACGGACCAATTCTAGCAGGAGATCAGAACAGACCTTAAGGTCTAATCCTTGATGCTGATGATGAGCATCAAAGTATTAAGCCTTACCACTTAAACATAATGTATAAATTCTCAATAAAAACATTTCAAATAGAAGTCGTCAGATGGCGTTGTTTGGTAGCGACTGCTACTGGCCTTCTGATGAAAGAGAATTGTATATGTGGAAAGAATTGTTGATGTTCATATTGGAATTCGGATGGTATAAACAGTATCATACTGACGTGCATAGTCAGATCCGGGGTTCAAATCCCAGTTTGAGCATTAATTTTTCTTTTTAAAATAAAAATATGTCCAATTATGGAACGTGTTAATTTAAAATATAACATGAAAATGCAATATATTATTATTATTCTTCTTCTACACTTCACCGTCTAGGCAAATTGCCTGTTCCCCTTACAGTTATTCTGTCCAACTTTTCATTGGCTTTCCTACATTCCTTGAACCTCTTAGCTTGTAGTTAAATGCTGCTTTTGGTAATCTTGTTGCATTCATTCTTTCTACCTGTCTAAACCATTTTTCTCTATGTTCTTTGATTTTATCATTCAGTAGTAGATATATATTAACCCTGTTCTTACAACTTCATTCTTTATCCGATCCATTCTTGTGCAGCCTTTTGTTCTTCTAAGTAAGTTCATTTCTATGCTTTGTATTCTACTTTGTAATTTTTTTGGCCATTGCCCATGTTTTACTCCCATAAAGTAATGCAGGAACTGCCAATGTTTTATAAAACTTCAATCTAGAATCTCTTCTTGTTTAGTTTTTTAATGTTCTATGTATAGTTCCACATATCATTTGAAATGTTGACAATTTGATATTTATGTCTCTTTCAGTTTTTTGTGTTTATAGTAAAATTACAAACACAAATAATTGAAATTTATTACTTGTTCCGGAGGTTTGTTGTCTATTATGATTTTTGATCTTATATGTTCATTTCCCCAAAATGCCATTATTTTTGTTTTTTCTTTTGATATTTTAAAATCATATTCTTGGCATAACTGATTTAATTGATGTAAAGACATCTAGGAGAAGGAAACTCCAAAATAAATCCCCAATCCACTAGGGAAAGTGGTTGTGCATCTGGGCTGGTAACCCGACCACATAAAAAATTTCCAAACTCATCTCTCTCACAGTGTTCAGCCAGACGGATTTAATGGACGACGACTTAAGCAATTAATTTATTATTATTATTATTTACATTGCAGTTAAAGTATTTCTATGTAACAAAAATTTCATCACAGTCTAATAGCTAGGTTAAATATCCAAGCTTTCAGCGTCTGAGGCCATCTTCCTGGGAAGTAATAGAGTTTGTGAACAAGCTGAAGATGGAGCAATAGCTTTGAAACGATCGTCCAACAGAATAAACATATGAGGTAAGAATGTTAAAGAATAAAGAAACCCCTGGCGCGACAGGCCTACAAGGCCCTTAGCCTACCAGCCGGCTGCTGGCCTCACATCTACATGTGTCAATCACAGAGGTAGATAATAATCAGCCAGTGTAGGGGTGACATGTGGTCAGCATGTCGAGTTCCCCAGCCGTTATAGCTGGTTTATGTTAAAGAATACAAACTCAAATATTAAATTAAACCTCATAATGTAACTTCCTAATGATTTTAAAATATGTAAAGATTCAATTTTGATGTAGGATCACTGGTCACTATGTGTAATCTGACCTGACTCAGTTTCCTCTTCCATTTTAAAACTGAATTATTCATGACACAGCCAAGCTATACAGGACACACACATACAGTCGTCAAGCCTAAAGTCTGATTAACAACTGATGCAAATTTCAACTTGATCAGACCAACATAACGGTCGTGCAAGTGCCGTGTGCAGAACTTTTGAAATCACCCTCGTATGAATAACTTTTATAATGGAAATGGACAGTTAATGACAAATAAGGGAAATTTTGAAGAAGTGGCTGAATTTGAATATGTAGGAACAATAATTACAAATAGGAAATAGATGTGAAAAGATATTAAACATAGACCCAATCCTGGAAATGTGTACTATTATGCATTACAGGAACTCTAGTTGTCACAACTTCTCTAAAAAAAGTTATACTGAAGATATATAAAACTGTTATTCTGTCAGTTCCATTACATGGACAGGGAGGAGAAAAGATTTTTTTGAGAATAAAGGATTTGAGAATAAAGTCATTAGGAAAATTCTTGGACTAAAAAGAAATGAATTGACAGGTAAATGGAGAAGACTTCATAACAGTTAATTACATGATCTTTATATGAAACTAGAAATAATAAGAACACTTAAATTTCATAGACTGTGATGGGCAAGATAGGTGGCACGGATGAGGAATGAAAGAGGGGCATGAACTTCTTGTAGCAAAACCAGAGGAAAAACGTCCAGTTGGTAGACCAAGAATGAGGTGGAAGAATAACATTAACCATGATTTGAGAGAAGTAGATTATACAGGGGATGATTGGAAAACATTAGCTCAGGATAGAGAGGTCCGCACGGCCATGAACCTGTTCGATGGAGCTAGTGAATTAGTTAGTTAAATACAAACAAACATGAAGAATTAAAGAAATTTTCAAAACCATTCACAATAAAAGTATCACACATTAACAAAAATTTAAAAACCTGAAGATCATAAGCATTCGCATAACATCTGTCATTAACATTAGTTTTATCAATGATCTACTAAATAATATGATCATAAAATTTTGTGTTTTTTTATGTTTACTTTTCATTGTGAGTGGCCTTTTAACTAATAAAGTAAAACCTGTCTTAGCCAGAACCTTTATAAGAAGGAAACCTGTAGAGACAAAAAAAAAATCTGCAGAATGGTACGAATTTATATGTAAAATCGTCCTGTATAAGCTGGAAACCTTCATAACGCAGAAACAGAATGGTTCTTAAAGTACCAATAGTTAATTTTTACCTCAGTAAGACAGAAAATTATTCTCAGGCACGTTCTAATTACAATATTAATTACCACACATGAAAATTCTGCACATGACACTTTCTGCATTGTATCATTTTATCTTGTTGTGTTGCCTTTGTATTGTGGGGATACCCTTGCTTATGTGTGACAGCGGGGAATCCCTCGCTTTTCCTTGCCTGCTTACATAACCTGCGAGGGAGTTGGGAAACTCTTCAATCCGGTTGAAGCCTTCCTGTAGTTGAGTTTCTTCTCGCTTTTATGTAATAAAGTTGTTTTGTATTGCCGTGCAACTGAGCTGCGTTACATACACTATTTTGTCTGTATTTCAGTTCAATATATTATGTCTTTAAAGTATATATAAAACCCTTACACTGCGTAAAAAAATTCAAGCTTGTAATTTGGGAACCCTTTATAAGAAGGAAAACTGCCAAGACGGAAATATATTTAAGGAACCGTCATGATAATCAATGGTAAAGTGAAAAAAAATTTTTTTTGCCGGAACGGGAATCGAACCCCGAACCTTTAGTTTTCCGTGCTAATGCTCTGTCCACTGAGCTAATCCAGGCTTCATTCCCATCCCAGCAGAAATCCTTCCTTTACCTTACTCTACTGATCCCACATTCAATTACAATGAATCATTATTCACAAATACACAATGAATGGCTTGTACCTGAACAAGACATGAAGGGACTCCACACAGCTATAGCATTATTTATTACATTAATATTGAGAAGCTAAAGCTATTACTATGATAGAAATAAGTAAATTAATGAACACAATTAAATTATTGTAAATTAATTGTAAAGAGAAAAAATTTTGCCTGAACCAGGAATTGAATCCCGAACCTTTAGCTTTCCGTGCTAATGCTCTGTCCACTGAGCTAATCCAGGCTTCAATTTTTTCTCTTTACCATTGATTTACAATAATTTAATTGTGTTCATTAATTTACTTATTTCTATCATAGTAATAGCTTTAGCTTCTCTAATATTAATTTAATATATTTAAGGAACCGTCATGTTCCTTCATAGACAGGTTTTACTGTATCATATGTTTTAAAGGTGAGTACCTGGTTCTGAAGGATATATTTCTTTAACATCTTCATCACCACTTGAATCGCTAGCACTGTCTGTCTGTCCAGGAATGACAGCAGCTTGAGAACCAAGTGCATTGCCACCTCTTTTTTCATGTGCCAGAAGCACTGACATGATGTCCTCTTGGGTCTTTGCAGTTGCACCAATTTTATCATTATTTGATGTTTCTAATCTTGGCACTAAGCTGGCACTACTAGGTACAGCATCCTGTAAAAAAAAAATAATTCTGTCAATTACAAACCACAGATATTTATATCTTAACATCTATCTATGTCATGAAAATGTATGTTTTTCTATGCCACTAACAGTACTTTTAACTCTTTGGGTTATGTGCTAGGTGGATAGATGGCACTGCGGTCTATTTTTAATTTATGCACCACTTTGGCAGACCATTTTACATATGTAACGTGTACTTGTATTGTGTACAAGCTGCAAAAGGTTATTGTTTTTAACAGGGAGGAGACCCTCTAATTCTTTCTAGATTGAAAGCTTACAGGAACCAACCTGGACAATAACCCAGTGTCCAATCCCTACCTTCTCATAGTCCAGCTGTTAACATATTATATTTGAAAAGAGAAAAATTATATGCTCAGACTGGGGTTTGAACCCAGGACCTTTGGCTTTCTAGGCCAATGCTCTACCACTGAGCTACCTGAGAAACTCCTATCTAAACACAAATTTTCCTCTTATACACTGTTAATTCCCGAGTGCTGAATGCTACGAGTATTTGCTCGATCATGCAAATGGCAACTTCTTATTTAATGACATTTATTGGGAATTTAAACACTACTTTATAAAACCAGTAGGGCTTCTATTGATGTTTTTATTATTAATTTAACAGTTCTCACAGAAGGATAAATTATATTTGAAGAGAAAAATTATACGCTTAGACTGGAGTTTGAACCCAGGACCTTTGGCTTTCTAGGCCAATGCTCTACCATTGAGCTACCTGATAAACTCCCATCCAAATGCAAATTTTTCTCTTATACATAGTTAATTCCCGAGCGCCAAATGCTATGAGCAACATATTGTTTATATTTAATTAATGTTGGGAAGTAAACATTATGAGGTATAATCATTAAAAATCATCGGAGAACATATTGTTTAAATAACTCACCTCATAGGATTCATGCTTCCATGAAATCGCGATTTCAAACATAATCATGTTCATCGTCAGCCATAACTCCGACTGTTGAAATTCTTCGGCCGTCAACTATTCTATTGTCGCCATCTTCAGTGCTGCTATCTATGGTTGAATTTATGAACTTCGAAATCAATGTAATTTCGTTAGGGATATCAAAATTCATTGATCTATTTTTGTTTTTCTGAATGTATATTTTTTCCCAAACTGTCAATTCCAAAGGTTTCTCTACTTGTTTTAAAAGTTTAGCTTCTCTTCCAATTTTATGATGTTCTAATAAACTATGTGCAGCAATTGCAGATTTTTCAATTTCACAATTTTTAATATTTCTGAAATGTTCTTTTGTCCGAATTTCCAAATTCCTTTTTGTTTTTCCTATATAAACTTTATTGCAATATTCACAATTTATTTGATAAATTCCAGATTTCTTACTGTCTGGAACTTTGACTTTTTTATTGGTACTTAGAAGATTACCCAGACTAAATTTATTTATTGGTGCCAAAAAAATGTTGTATTTGTCAAAAATTTTTTGAAATTTCCTATGCATTTCAGGATGGTAAGTAATTTTCTTGTATTTTTTCTTTTCTTTGCAATTTTGTAAAGTAGTATATTCATTAAGTCTTTTATTGTGTTTGAATTTCTTCAACTTATTTATAATTAATTCTTTATCAAACACAATAAAAGACTTAATGAATATACTACTTTACAAAATTGCAAAGAAAAGAAAAAATACAAGAAAATTACTTACCATCCTGAAATGCATAGGAAATTTCAAAAAATTTTTGACAAATACATTTTTTTGGCACCAATAAATAAATTTAGTCTGGGTAATCTTCTAAGTACCAATAAAAAAGTCAAAGTTCCAGACAGTAAGAAATCTGGAATTTATCAAATAAATTGTGAAGATTGCAATAAAGTTTATATAGGAAAAACAAAAAGGAATTTGGAAATTCGGACAAAAGAACATTTCAGAAATATTAAAAATTGTGAAATTGAAAAATCTGCAATTGCTGCACATAGTTTATTAGAACATCATAAAATTGGAAGAGAAGCTAAACTTTTAAAACAAGTAGAGAAACCTTTGGAATTGACAGTTTGGGAAAAAATATACATTCAGAAAAACAAAAATAGATCAATGAATTTTGATATCCCTAACGAAATTACATTGATTTCGAAGTTCATAAATTCAACCATAGATAGCAGCACTGAAGATGGCGACAATAGAATAGTTGACGGCCGAAGAATTTCAACAGTCGGAGTTATGGCTGACGATGAACATGATTATGTTTGAAATCGCGATTTCATGGAAGCATGAATCCTATGAGGTGAGTTATTAAACAATATGTTCTCCGATGATTTTTAACATATTGTTTATGCAATATGAACCAAAGAGATGGTTCCCCCACCAATTAGCACTGGTCAGCTTGATGGGTTAAGACAGATCTGATATTTCTTCCTTTTCTAATACCAGATCCCTCTTTTTTTCTTTCCTATTCAGTCTCTCTTGCCTGATCTCTTTGTTTTCTTTGATCCTGATGGTATTAGAGCATTCGAGGCTGAAGGGTTAATTTCTGTCTTTCCTATCTCTCTTTCTTTTAACCTCGTGGGCACTCACCTTGAATGCCCGCATAAGCTGCATGTTAAAATGCAGCCCCATTGCAACTTATAGCATAAATATACAATGGATTTGTGTCATCAACTATGGCTGGATACACGTAATGAAGGATGAATTGTATTGTGTATAGAGAGGAGTATAGGATGAGTGTATGTTTAAGTATTTTGTAGTTCAATATATTGTGTCAGAGATGATGAAGGGAAGGGAGAAGGTAAAACCCAGTGAATGCACATAGCCTACTCCTGTCAAAATGCACCAAAGAGACCACGAGGCTTAATATCCTCATCTAATGGACAAATTGCTATAAACAGTACAATATGCCTTCTGAATATAGAGCATGTACATTCGGAGAGGTTGGAATTTAATACAAGGCACCTGGTGTGCAAACTAATAATTAAAAATTATACACTATTTCCTTCCTACTCCCAGGATTAAAAATTTTATAATTAAAGTTTCTGATCCTGCCAGGTATCGAACCAGGAACCCCTATTCAGGAAGCAGGCATGGTACCATTTGAGCTAGTGCAACAGACTAAATAAAAATACAAAAGTTTATATTATCAGTACTAAATCTGTCAGCCTTTTATGGTCTAATGGTAGAAAAGTTGCCTCTTGATCTGAGATTTGGAAGTTTAAGGCTCGAACCTATGAATGCATTAGACCGTAAAAGGCATTCTCTGCTGAGAAAGTTGTATCCTAATACGATTTTGCTTACTCAGAAATCTGTTCATGCGATAATAATTGTTGAAATTCATAAGCTACCTGACGAGGTGAACTTAAGAGAGAAACAAATCATGGGAATCCTGAAGGGAACCGGATTTGTATTTGTCGTTTGAATAAACCTTGCCACGTACCTTCCTGATTTATCCAAGATGATGTGGATCTTGAAGACTATGATCCATGTTTTCGGTATAGGAGGAGAAGAGGAAGTTGATAAGAGGATACCAACGGATTTCAACGGGAAGAACAGGAGAGAGAAGCGGACGTAATATTGCACAATGCAGACGTTGTTGTATACGGTATTATTTGCAGGACGGCAAGCAGTAAATGCGTTCCTCTAGCAAAACGAAGAAATAGAATTTATCTTTCATTGAGAAATGTTAAATTACTAATAAAAAACATCATTAGAAAGACTTACTAGCTTTATACAGTAATGTTAAATTCCTAATAAATGTCGTCTTAACTATAGAAGCCACCCATTTGCAAAAGATAGAAACAATGGTTTCAAAAGCATTTTGGGAGAGGGAATTACCATGTATATAAGCGGAAAAATTGCCGCTAGATCGTAACTCGCCTCGGTAGCTCATGTTGGTAGAGCATTTGGCCCGGCAAGCCAAAAGGTCCTGGGTTCGAGTCTCGGTCTAGGCGAGCATTTTTCTCTCCAAATATAATTTATCTTTCATTGAGAAATGTTAAATTACTAATAAAAACATTAATTTTAATTTATCTTTAAATTAATTCCTCATAGTGATTTATTTCCTGTAAAAGTCTAAACTTATTCTGCATTCTTTGTTATGCAATACTGTTATACTTAAAAAGTGAACTTCTTATGTAGAATTGTGCAATTTATTCACACATGTTAAATTGCTTAACATGTCATAGGGCTACCAAATTACATTTAGGAATAGCATTATAGGCCATAGTTCTACCTTCTCATTATAGTTTTCTCTTCAAATATGATTTATCCATCATTGAGATGTACGAAATTAATAATAAAAACATCAAATTATTTCTGTTTCATGTGCACTGTTTTATAATCATTATATTATTCTAAACATGTGTAGATGAATAGCCCTTTGCAGAGTGATAACTTATTAAAATTATCTAGATTTATACTGAGAAATCTGTTTATTAAAAAAATGCTGCATGAGATTTGAATTGGAGACCAATGTAGTTTAATGTCTACTACATTTCTTGCATTAACCATCTAAACTATCGTAACTTTGATAACTTAGCCAGAAAATTTCTTACCTTCTTATTCATATACAAATAACACGCAAGATTTTAATATTGTTTCACATATGTTTGTTCAGTTCATACCTATATTATATTATATCTGAAGAGAAAAATTATATACAAATAACGCGCAAGATTTAATATTGTTTCACATATGTTTGTTCAGTTCATACCTATATTATATTATATCTGTTTGTTCAGTTCATACCTATATTATATTATATCTGAAGAGAAAAATTATATACAAATAACGCGCAAGATTTTAATATTGTTTCACATATGTTTGTTCAGTTCATACCTATATTATATTATATCTGTTTGTTCAGTTCATACCTATATTATATTATATCTGAAGAGAAAAATTATATACAAATAACGCGCAAGATTTAATATTGTTTCACATATGTTTGTTCAGTTCATACCTATATTATATTATATCTGAAGAGAAAAATTATATACAAATAACGCGCAAGATTTTAATATTGTTTCACATATGTTTGACAGTTCATACCTATATTATATTATATCTGAAGAGAAAAATTATATACAAATAACGCGCAAGATTTTAATATTGTTTCACATATGTTTGTTCAGTTCATACCTATATTATATTATATCTGAAGAGAAAAATTATATACAAATAACGCGCAAGATTTTAATATTGTTTCACATATGTTTGTTCAGTTCATACCTATATTATATTATATCTGTTTGTTCAGTTCATACCTATATTATATTATATCTGAAGAGAAAAATTATATACAAATAACGCGCAAGATTTTAATATTGTTTCACATATGTTTGTTCAGTTCATACCTATATTATATTATATCTGAAGAGAAAAATTATATACAAATAACGCGCAAGATTTTAATATTGTTTCACATATGTTTGTTCAGTTCATACCTATATTATATTATATCTGCAGAGAAAAATTATAGGCTCAGACTAGGGTTTGAACTCAGGACTTATCAAAATATTATATTATTCAGAGCCTCAGCATACACTATCTGGTCCAATCAGTAACATATTACACACTAGTGAACCGAATAAGTGAATTTAAGCTATTTAAATAACGTGCAGTCACGTGAATTGCTTCGCATGCACAGTGCAGAAGATCTGACACAATGAATATTTTAAGCACTCATTCTTTCAAGTAGTGTACATGTTTCGATGTTTTTATTATTAATATCATACATCTCAATGATGGATAAATCATATTTAAAGAGAAAAATTATACGCTCAGACCGGGACTTGAACCCGGGACCCTTGGTTTTCTAGTCCAAGCGCTCTACCATTGTAATGTATAATTCCCAAATATGTCTTCTTAATATAGGAGCCGCCATTTGCAAAGATAGAAGCAAAGGCTTCAAAGCATTTGGGGCGGGAATTTCAACGTATATAGAGAAAGATTTGCGTTTAGATCGGTACTTGCTCAGGTAGCTCAAATGGTAGAGCGCTTGGACTAGAAAACCAAGGGTCCCGGGTTCAAGTCCCGGTCTGAGCGTATAATTTTTCTCTTTAAATATGAAGTGTACATGTTTATTTAACTTCCACGGGGAAAACACATTATGAGGTTTAATTTAAGAATTAAATTAATGTTTTTATTACCTCACCTCATATCCTTTTTCTTCTAGTGTACATGTTGGTCCTGGTAGACTAGTGGTCACCATACACACCTCTGGTTATGAGGTTTGCCTGGCCAGGGGCAATGAATTTTTAAGGATATACAAAAAAAAAAGTAAAGTGAAGTGATGGGATTCTTGTCATAGATTAAAGAAACTCAACCCCTCAGGGGCCCACCACGATGGGTACGGGGAGCGGCGACCCCTAGGTACCTGAGCTACCCAGTGCCTGGGGGTATAGGTGGGTCACCCTGTCTCCAGTGGTAATAAATATGGAGACCTGGTCCTCCAGGTTGGAGATTGGGCATAGGGCTAACAACCCTACCCCATAAAAATCTACCACATTAAGAAGCCCAAAAGTAATTGCCAGACTGATCTAAGAACAACTTGGCAGTAAGAAAAGGACTATGGAAGGAGAAAAGTTGGAAGGCCTAGGTTACAATGGATGGACGATGTACTGGCGGACCTACGGAAGATTGGCATAACAAATTGGAGAAATGAGGCCAGAAGAGAATGGATTGTTATGAGGGAGGCTAAGATGAAACTAAAAGGACTGTCACGCCAATGATGATGATGAAAAGATACTCAAGCCTGAAATAAGAGACCTCTGAGTAAAATTTGTTGGCCCATTCATACTTGCATTTGAATGACCTAAGTTGCTAAAGAGCATAGTTAAACTTACTCACAAGTGTACTTAATAATTTTTTGACTGATTTAAACACTCACCATAATTGAATCTGGTGTAATAATTGTACTCCGTTCCATCCAGATTGGTGTTTCTTTCCTGGAAGTTGTCTGATCTTGAACATTTTCATCACCAATTGTAACATCTACACGGGTTTCTTCCACTGCAAAACCTTGTGCTCTTGTTGCCTCACCAGACCAACTTTCACCTGGAGCTCTCATTGCAGATGCTGGTTTCTTGTTCTCCAGACTAAAAATATAAAATAAAATCAGTGCCAAGTTTCAAAAGTATAAAATTATGATTATCATCTTAAAATTGAAATATATATATACAGCAAACTCCCAATTATCCATGCACATATTATCCGATAAAATTTGAAGATTATTCGGCAATGACTTTTTACTGTATCTTTTTTAAAATTAAAAAGATAAATACTGTACTGTATTTTGTATTGTTATGAAAAAATTCTTTATTTTTAAACGTGCTACTGTGAACTACGCTTAGAAACTAGCACAATAGAGTAACCTTCACTCACAACCTCCTCCCCTGACGGGTTTAATGGTACCAACCAACATTGAGAATACAATACAATTTTGGAAATTTCCGTTGTGAGTCACTAAAAGTTTGTTGTTACAGAATTGTTAGCAGAGCTTTGTTGCTAAAACCACAGATATGCTGTGGCAGTGGGTTTATCGTTGGTTAGTAGTGTGGTAATTGCTGATTATTTGTTTCGTTATCGCTGGTTATAAGTGTGGTTATGAGTGTAGTTATTGCTGGTTATGACGACCATTTTGAATAACTGTTGTAACCAGAGTGGTCATGACAGGAAATAGTTCCACTTTTTCATATTTACGAGTAAAAGTAATTAATGATAATTACGACTAGCACCTAAATACATTTAATATAACATTTTATAAATATTTGTTGGATTTAAGTAGTGTTAAAGTGGGTAAATAAATTCTGGTCAACTTCCACAGCGCCGAATAACTTAATTGGATTATCTGTGTTTTTCGATTTTCCATGCATATCTCGGTCCCAATTAACACAGATAATCGGGAGTTTGCTGTATATATTTCACCAAATGGTAGAGGCTAGAAATTATGAAATAACCAAATCTGAAAATGTTTGTAAATGATTGACTTAATTTGCATATATTATATATATATATATATATATATTTTTTTTTTAAATTAATTTTGAGAATTTTTCCCATCATTGAAGAGTTTTCTCAAACCAATCTTAGTAATTAACATGAATTAAAAAAGATATATAAATGACTACGGACTTATAGACTATCAGTTTTGCAACAAACATTCACAAATTTCCCTTAATTAAAGTTCTCCATCATTCTCTGTCCTCTGTGTCTTCATCTGTTACAGCAAATTTCCTCATTGAATTTTGAATGTTATTCTTCCAAGTTGTTCTTGTCTTCCTTTTCTGCTCCTTCTTTCAATTTTCCATGCATAGACAGCCTTTGATAGTCTTCCATCCTGCATTCTTCTTACGTGTCCATATCATTTTAAACTTCTGTGTCCAATCTCATCCATTATACTTCTTTCTGCATTAATCCATTTTCTAATTTCTGTATTTCTAATTTTTTCCAGTCGAGATTTTCTGGCAGCTCTGCTCCAAAAATCCATTTAAACTCTAGTTATTCTATTGACATGTTGTTGTGTCATTGTCCAAACTTCCGATCCATATAACATTATACTTTCTAGTATGGACTCATAAATTATTTGTTTTGTTCTGTTAATGATATTTTTACTCCATAGTACAGAGTTTAACATTCCTATGGTTTTTCTTCCATTACTAATCCTTTTTGCTATTTCTTTACTTAATGTTCCATCTTTCTCTATAATTGATCCTAAATAACAAAAACTGTTGCTCTTCTTTATCTTTACCCCATTAATATATAATTCTTCTGGGTCATTTGTTAAATGCTCTGTTTTGTTTTTTGTTGACTTTCAAACCCCATTTCTGATATGTTGTTGACAATTGATTACACATATAATTTGCATCTTCTCCATCCTGGGTTACAATTGTCTGATCGTGGGCAAAAAATAAGTGAAGTAGATACCTTCTTTCTGTTAATTCTAGTCCCATTTTTGCAGACTTACGTGACCATTCTACTAAACAAACGTCTATATGTCTATATATATATATATATATATATATATTTAACAGTGTTGGTGACATCGGGCATCCTTGTAACAATCCTTTACTGGTTCTAAAAGTTTCTGATAACTGGGATCCCATTTTAATTTGACATTTATTGTTCTTATATATTTCTTGTATTATTTGAGTTAGGTATTCATCAGTTTTTTTGCTATACGTAATGCCACCCATAAATTAACTCTTGATACACTGTCATATGCTCTTTTTAAATCTATAAAAACCAATTCAATCTCTTTTGATTTATTTTCACATTTCTCAACGATTTGTCGTATTACAAATATATTATCTATACAAGATCGACCTGGTGTAAATCCACATTGCTCTTCTATTCCACTGAAACATTTTTCTATTTCTTTTTGTTTTATATATATATATATATATATATAATGGAGAATATAATACATATATAAGAAAAATAAGTGTTTGAATTGGATTCGCCTGGTGGTGTAATGGATAACACACTGGGGTACAGACCCAGAATTCCGGGTTCGAATCCTGTTCAGGCATTTATTTTTCTTAACATGCCACATATATATATATATATATATATATATATATATATGAAGGGCACAGGGAAAGAACTTACTCTTTCATATGTCTATACATAATCCTCCTAGCTAGGATTTTATTTTCTTTATGAAGAGCTTATTTTACTCTTCCAAAGGCTCTATCAGCCAGAAGTAAAGAATGTTCTCTTACTAGAGATGCATAGACATTTCAAGAAACCTGAAGATATGAATTTCTTTCAAGTCGTAAACCAACGATAAGATGATTATAATTAATTTCCGTTTGTCCCGCATTGGACCATGGATGCTTTCTAGTGGGAAGTTTATTTCCCCCCATCCTTCCCTGCCAAAAACTTAATTTCACCATTTCATTTAATTGTTCATATCATATCCCCTGTAATGGTACGACAACCTTAGTCAGCTAGCATCCTCATGTATCATGGACCTTCAATAATAAAGGCTCATCTTATCTCAACTTGGCATTACCCTGGATATGAGTAGAGGGTTTATTTAATATTATATGTTCTTCACCATATTGCTTTAAACCTGAGATTAGGATATTTTTTTCATTAAATTATATTTTATTGCCATATGTCATCATCATCATCTGCATTCATGGATTAGGTCTGTTGACCCATTCCGACTTCAGCCCATCTCTTTCTAAGTCTGCCCACATCTTGGGTGCCTTTAGGTTTGTATTTTGTTATTTGTTTTGGATATCTATCTTCATTCATTCTGTCTATGTGTTACTTCCATTTTTGTCTATATGTATCTATTTTATCAGTTATTGCAAATATTTCAAGTTCCTGTCTTATTTCTGTGTCCTTGATTCTGTCTTCCTTAGTGCACCCTTTAACATATCTCAAAAATTTCATTTCTGCCGCCGTTATCCTACTTAGATCTTGTTTTTATGTATCCAGATTTCTGATCCATAGAGCAGTACCGGTACTGCCAACATTTTATAAAATTTCAATTGGGTCTCTCTTGTTTTTGTTATTTAGTGATCGTTTTATCGTACCACATATTCCCTGGAATTTTGCTATTTTATTAGTTATATCATTATCATAATTAAATGAAATGTCACATCCTAGATAATTGAGATGGTTCACCTGTTCTATGATTTTGTTTCCTATTACTATTTTGGATCTGATTTGATTTTTCCCTTGGAATGCCATTACCTTAGTTTTTTTCTATGGATATTTTGAGATTATATTGTTCACATATATTATGCAATTTAAAAATATTCCTTTGAAGTTCGTCCATATAAGTGTGAATTCAAAACTGCCAAAGCTTGTCCCAAACCAGATTGACAATAGGTGAGGGGAAGGAGAAACAACCTTGTAAAAAACCTAGGTTTAGCTCACCCAGATGACAGCACCCAGTGAGGGTCCTTGTCTAGGGTTACAGATACTGCTGTCTTTATTTCAATGTAAGTTTAAGACTCTGGTCTAAGAAATGTCAGGTCATGGGAATTCACATTGAAAATTATTACTTACATAATC
Source organism: Diploptera punctata (assembly GCA_030220185.1). Taxonomy (NCBI): domain Eukaryota; kingdom Metazoa; phylum Arthropoda; class Insecta; order Blattodea; family Blaberidae; genus Diploptera; species Diploptera punctata. The sequence goes on along the minus strand of JASPKZ010001230.1, from coordinate 748,060 downwards.
TATTATTTGCAGAAGATCAAGTCATTATTACACAGGATATAGACTATGCATCATGCATGATTAGAAAATTAATAGAGGAATATGAAAATTGGGGATTACTATTAATATAAATAAAACCCAATATCTAACAATCAATACTGAAAAACAATATCTTACAGAAATGAATGACAAGAAATTTAGATATCTATAATCAATCTTAGAAGAAAAAAAGATTCATCACAATTAGAAATAGAAAAAAAAGTAGCAGATGGATGTAGAGTAATTGGCATGCTGAACTCAGTATTATGGAGTAAAAACATCCTTCACAGAACAAAAAAAAATCTACTTATAAGGCCATTGTAGAGAGTATTATATTATATGGATCAGATATATGGACAATTAAAAGGTCCCAAGCTAACAAGTTATTAACAACAGAGATGGATTACAGAAGAAGATCATCACAAAAGTACCTCACCACAGTTGGGAGGTATAAAGCCTTTGCTCAGAGCTACAGGATGCACTATGTAGTTCGAGTCTCCATAGAGAGAGTATGTATAGTGCCCATCAGCATAATGTGGAATTTGGGAAGCTATGGTAAATAGTGGCTCCAGGGTGAGAAAACCAGCTATAAGAGTTGTGGGATCCAACATGTTGACCACATGTCACTACTTTACTAGCATGATAATTGTCCACATCTGTGACTGACACATATGGATGTGAGGCCAGCAGTGTCATGGTAGGCAAATGTCTTTCTAGGCCTGTTGTAGCATGCATGGAGTATACATATGTGGTATTATATTTACATGAAATGTGAAAAGGCCTAACAAACAAACATTATGTAGGATAGCATAAATAATGGCATTTCTTATGGAGATTTCAATACACTATTATACATACCCTCTTATGGTGCTGATGTCTACAGGTTCTGGTTCCAAAATTTCAGGTGCTAGTTTAATGCCTTCTACTTCACGCAACAATATATAAAGTGGTTCAAGCTGCTCATTGAATTTTGCAAGCAGAAGTCTGGAATCTTTTTTAGGCAATGCTGATTGATCTTCTTCAACAATTTCTCTGCAAAATGTACATCTAAATTCTTGTGTTGTGAAGTCAAACAACTGATCTGCCTGTGAAAAATAAGTTGTATTTTATAATCTTATCATACATCCATCCATAGTAATTCTGCCTTAGGGCAGGTCTTTCACTGCAATCATAGCATTTTCATGCTATGCTTTGCAGCTTTACTATGTAATTGTAGGTGTGGTAGCTTCCCGTTGCTTTCCACACCGGTGAAGGATGATGATGATGATAAGGATGATGATGATGATGACCATATGATTTTGGGGACCATTTGGGTCTTATCATACATCCATAGTATCCATAGTAATTCTGCCCGAAGGCAGGTCCTTCACTGCAATCATAGCATTTTCATGTTATGCTTGCAGCTTTACTAGGGAATTGTGTAGGTGTGGTAGCTTCCCGTTGCTTTAAGACTTTTAATTTACATCAATACAATTAAAGGAGTCAAGCGCAACTTTGCAGAAATTCAAAATATACAAAATAAAACAATGTATCTAGAGTATTCACGTAGACTTTCACGGCTGGAGTTGCTATGATGATCTTGAAGAAGATTTTCGGGCTGTAGGCCGTGGTTGTGAGGCTTGTAGTTCCTCGACGTTTTGCCAGAGACTGCGTCTGGCATCCTCAAGGGTTGTCTTGAAAGCCAATCTGAGCATATAATTTTTCTCTTCAAATATGATTTACCCATCATTGAGATGTATGAAATTAATAATAAAAACATTGAAAGAAGCCTCACTGTCTTTATAATGTAATGTAAAATTCCCAAATAAATGTCTTCTTAAAAAGAAGCCACCATTTGCAAGATAGCAGTAAAGGTTTCATAGCATTTGGTAGTTGGAAATTAACAGTGTATATAAGAGAAAGATTTGCATTTAGATTATAACTTGTTCAGGTAGCTCAATTGGTAGAATATTGGCCTAGATGTATGAAATGAATAATAAAAACATCGAAAGAAGCCGTAATGGCTTTATAATGTAATGTAAAATTCCCAAATAAATATCTTCTTAATAAAGAAGCTGCCCTTTGCAAGATAGAAACAAAGGTTTTGTGCTGTGGTGACATGAAATGTACTGCCGTGGCATTTTATCCTCTGTGATGGTGAAAGACTATATTTGGTGCTCTTTTCCTCTTCTTTCTTATCCCTTCCTCTTTCTCCTCCTTATGTCTTCGGTGCGATTAGATGTGCGCCGAGACTGATTCCGAGATGCGAAGGCAAGATTCACTAACAGTTGCAAGTTAAGTTTGGTTCCAGGAAGATCGCCGGGGATCCAGGCAAGATTCCTGGCCGAGGACTGTTCTATTTTGAGTTTAAGAAGAAGCTGTTAAGAAGACATTATTATTTGGGGATGAATGAAGAGTTTAAGTCTAAGAGTGAAAGTATGTAAACTTTTGTTAAGGTTCAAAAAACTATATTGCCGACTGTTCATTATTATTTTTCTGTTCTTTATGTGTATGTTGAATTATTTAAATACGACAGCTAACTATATTATTTGTTTGCTTACTATTTTTAATTATATAGATTTTAGTTAAATGTGTCTTGTTCTTATGAATTTGCTTAGCTGTGCTAACGTATACTTGAACCTGAGATTTGCGTGCTATAGAGTATGTTCCTATTCCTTTCATGATCAGTCATTTAAATCAAAAGTAAAGTCAAAGAGATTAGTTGTAACTCAAAGTATTTATGTTGAATAATGTACAAGTGGTCTATTATCAGAAAGATGAAATTTGTCTGTATTTTGGGCCCAGCTACAGACTCTGCTTAGGACCTTGCATGATACAAGCTGGTTTTGAATTTAAGTATAGGTTTTGTGATAGAGATTTAATGATAAAGTCAGAAACAGCACAATAAGGGAAATTACACAACTTGAAAAAAAAAATATTAGAAAAAATAGAAAAAAAAAGTTTAAAATGATATGGACACTTCATAAGAATGGAAGAAGATAGAATACCTAAGAAGATCCTTGATTGGAAAGCTAATGGAATAAGTGGAATGGAAGAAGATAGAATACCAAAGAAGATCCTTGATTGGAAAGCTAATGGAATAAGTGGAAGAGGCAGATCTAGAGAACATTGGATAGATTGAGTGAGGAGAAGTATGGAGGCTAAAGATTTGAGGGAAGAAGATGCTTTAGACATGAACTTCTGGCGACAAATCACTTTGGGTTGAAGGAGAACACTATATTGTGGAATATTCATAATAACAAATTATACAGAGGATGATTAAAACACAGCTCAGCATATGGAAGTATGAAGAGCTTAGGTCCATGTGGTTATGAGTCTCCAGGTTCAATATTGCCAGTGAGTTAGTTATTTAAAACTTTGTTTTTTTTTTAAGGACAATCAGTTCCTAGAATATAATATTAAAAAAGTTGATGTTCTGATAAAAAAATACATTACTAAGCCTGGGCTTGTGAGCCATTTGGTAATATTGTAGACCACATGTGAGCTGGGACTACCTTTTGGTCACTATGAAATACTGGTACATGATTTGATAAATCTAATATCTAATATAACATACCCATTAAAACAAATATCATCCAAAGTTGGATGTATCACATGTGCATAATTTGATAGATCCAATAAGACATATTTATTATTACACCACCAAGTTAACTTCGCATGGGCGGAGGAGAAGAGTTTTAGCGCTAGTGACGCCAAACTACTGAATCTGTGGAAGAGATGTAGGAGAAGATTGTACATCCGATCTCTTACTGAATTGGTTCAGTTTTAAGTGTGGGCGGAGAATCCCTAAACACATGTGAAAGATCTTAACATGGTTGTCAAATTAGTCATTTAAGCATGGAACGCTCAAGCGGTCGGATCATTTAAAATCACAGTATTTGTTGTCTCTCCGTTACCAGCTTCACAATAAATCACAAGTGGCAACATGTAATGAGAAGGGACAGCCCATTCCTACACATAACCTCAATAGTAACAGGATTGTCAAATTAGTCATTTTGCCAATGACTGCCTAGAAGGATGGACCATTAAAATCCATAGTATTTGTCAGCTCTCTACCTGCCAGACAAAGAACATATACAGAGGACAGGAAGTGGCAACATATTTAGGAAGAGAAAGACAGCATTAGTTAACATATTTTCCACCTGTGTAGATTACTTGGTGGAGTAATAAAACAAATATCATCCAATGTTGGATGTATTACATGTGAATATATACAAAAATATCTTTTGATAAGGATTGGAAATATTTTACTCAAGATTTTGCCAAATTTGATCACATAAATCAACCTTACATGTCAATATGTACAGCTTCTTGAATTAGATTTCAAATATTGACATTTGAAGAGAAAAAATGTATGCCTAAACTAGGATTTGACATAATAGTTTAATGCACTGGTGTGTAGAAACCTAGGATTCAAATCCTAGTTTAAGTGCAAATTTTTCTATGTTTTTATTATTCACTAGCTAATACCCACCGTGTGCTGCTACTCCTAAATAAATGTTAATGTGTTTTTACCACCAGCCATGCGCTGTTCTACTTGCCCGGGAATCTGCACATCCTGATCTTCTTGGTATCAATGAAAGACAAAAATGATTATTGTGAGTTATCTGTAGAAGATAAACATGTGCTGTCGTGGACTTTTTGTAGAGTTTTTAGAGATGTTAAATTCTGTGTACATTAATTTGGATTTGTTATGATTTAGGCAGCGTAAGCTATTTAAGAGTCAAAATAGAGACTTTATTTCACTATTAAATTATTAATTTACATTTTTCACTACAAAGGGTGATTTTTAGGGGTGAAGAGGTTGAATATCACAACTCTCTTATATCCTATGTTCATCCCATGAATCTCCTGAACATTTTGCAAAAACCCCATCAAAATTGGATCAATGGTATGGCTGTGCATAGAATACGAACAAACAAACCAACAAACATTGATTTTTATAGATAGAATTTCATACATCTCAATGATGGATAAATCATATTTGAAGAGAAAAATTATATGCTCTTTAAATATGTAAATTTTTCTATTCAAATTCTTTTTTCAGTGTGAGTGATAAATTTGAAATAAAAGAATTGTAAATATAAGCTTTACTGACTATAATAGAAGTGTTAAAAAAAGTTTTCTTGTATAAGAATCAGCCAGATGGCATGTAGAATAAATGTTCTTGGCCTTGGACACATGGAATTGTACAAGCGAGAAAAAAAAATTGTTTAACGTAAGATGCCTAAGTAGCACAGTGGTTTAGTACACTGGTGCATAGAACCAGACACCTAGAGTTCAAATCCCAGTATAGGCATACATTTTTCTCTTCAAATATTTATTTGTCCGTAAGTGTAATGACAAATTTAAAATAAAAACATCAAAAACATTTGCTTACACTTGACCAATTTCAATTGAAGCTGTAAATGTGATTTATAAGTCAAAAGTATATACATAACAAATTTCATCACGATTGAAAAATTTTAAAAAATAAAACTTATAATGGAACAGGCATGCAGACAGAAAGAAACATGTACATTTTGTATCAAGTATAGTGATTGGTGAAGGCTTCAATTCAAGATTGACATTTACTCACTTCAAGATCTGTGAATGTACTGCAGCATGATGGACATTTAAAGCTAGCTCTACTAGTTGCATCACGTTCTTCAGTTTCCATCCGTTTTCTCATTAAATCTAATTTATATTTGACAACATTAACAAACGTCTGAAAAACAAAGCAAATTTACTAAAAATATGCTCCCATCACTAGGTTTTGTAAAAGTTTCTAAAATATTAACACATGTAACTTGAACTGAACTTTTATAAGGAAAATCACAATGAGGTTTAATTTTAATATTACATGTAACTTCATTTCTTAACATTATACTAATCTTCTTCTTCCTTCCAAGTATTAGGCCAAGGCCTGTTACGATCCTATAGAAAATTTTCCCTCCAGCGTTTCATAGGATGGCCCAGTGATCTTCGTCCTCTTGGTATATAATTATAAACAGCTTTGGGGATCCGATTTGAACTCATTCTTTCTAGATGGTGTTTCCAATTTAGTGGGTACTGTTTAATATATTCCAAAATTGGCGTAGTCTTCAATTCTTTTAAGATATTGGTGTTTCTTAACATTATACTAATTGACAAGTAAAATTGTGAAATTTTAGAACAAATAAATGAATTTAATTATTTGGGTTATAATTTAACATTTCAAGATGAAGATGATATATAAAAAAAAACAAATTTCACAAAAAACAATGGCGATAATTAACACTACAATGAAACCATCTTTAGTACAAAAGAACACAAGATTACAGCTTTATAAGGTTCTCGCAAGACCAGTATTAAGATGTGGTAGTGAAGCATGGACAATACGATGAAGAGATGAAAGTCGAATAACAGCAAATGAGTTGTGATTTATGCATCGTACAGCAGGCTATACAAAGTGGGACTATAAAAGAAATGAGGAAATTATGGAAGAATTGGATGTAGAACCCATTCTCTACCATATACTACCAGAACAACTGGAAAGCCTATCTTCAATGAATGCCATCTCATAGAATTCCAAAAGCCATGCTTCCTTACTGCCCTCAAGGCAAAAGATCACTGGAATGTCCAAAAAAGCTCTGGATGGAAAATTCCTCTTTGAGATCATAACACGCCACATGACCTAATACTTGCATGGATGATGATGATGATAAGTACAATTGCATAATATTGTAAAACTTAATTACAATCAAATTTGATACACGTGGGATTGTTTGTCAAAATCTATATTTTAAAGTTGATACAATTTTTTAACAGATGATCTTAATAGAGTCAAAGGCAATATTATTGTGACAATGAAATGTAATTTTTTCTCCTTCATTCATATTTACCAAGCATAGTGAAAATAGTATTAAACATAAATATGTCTCTACCTTATAATTAATAAAATAATAATTAACTTTCTGTGCTTTTCCATCTAGACCAGTTTCCATTTTTAGCCGTACTTGAATAAATTTATCATTTCTTAACGTTGATATTCGAGCTCTCAACATTTTTCGTTCAAATTTGAGAAGTTCACAGATGTCATCCTCTTTCATACCTAAAAGAAAAGATAAAAAATTAATTAAAATTTCATAAATTAATTATGGGAAATAACATTGAGGCTTTCAATTAATAAATAACTAGTGAGTCGTAAAAATCTCACCTTATAAACTATGTATTCTTCAAGAACAGAACTGCAGTTTTAGGAGGCATTCCTCCCAACTTCAGCCATTTTTCTTTAAAATGTTACATGCTGTAAGTTGTGTCATACTAATTTGGCGAAAGAATCTCCAGTAATTGTAGTGCAATCATTTTATGAAAGCTTAATTGATTAGAGTGCCAGTTGGTACGAAAGTGGAGATACTTTTGCCTTGGGAAAGTAGGAGGTTAACGATCCCACCTTTGTAGATAATTGACACATGATGTCAACCATACATGGCAGCTGTTTTTATTCCCAGAACATGTATGGTAATTATATTCGTTAGAAGCTGAATCAACCCCAGGGCCATGATGCTGCCAGTAGGTAAAGATCAGTTTAAAAATCCTGACTCTGTCAGGACTTAAACATACAACCTTCCAGCTAGTAGTGTAATGCCATAATCAGCTATGATATGGTGAACCCAAAATCAGTTACTGAGAAAAAATATACACCAGACTCAGATTTTAGTTTTTTTTCTCTCTCCAAAATCTGTATTTCAAATGTCAATTCACTGCATTTGATGCTTGGAGTTTTGCAAACACTGTAAATGATTGATGTGAGTGTGATCTATTTATAATTTTCATATAACTTCAGCAGATATAGTTACATAAAATGATATTGTTTATTTTTTATTATTTCACTCACCTCATACTTCATAATGAGGTGAGTGAAATAATAAAAAATAAACAATATTAAAAAACCTCATAGTGTTATTTCCTATCTACATAACATAAAATGATATTTATTTCTCATTGAGAGTTTAGATTAGTAGAATCAGCATTTGTGTAAAACTAGCCAGTTACGTATTAAAAAAAGATCAACATGCAGAACAGAAACTGTGTAAACTAAGCAAATTCCTCAGCAAGTCAAATTTATGACCTGATTTTACTGGTTTACTGATATATCTCTTTTGTTAATTAAATTGTATGTATTTAGTTAAAGTGCGACCGCTAGAACAATTTTAAATTAAGACTTCCCTACTCCTAAAGCTTGGATTTTTCCTGTTTTTTTTTAGATTTTTTTTTTATTTCAATGGCATATAACAAGTTTTGTTGCAAAAATTTGAAAATTATGGCTGGTAGAGTGATGTTTAAATTTTCACTTTAAGTGAACTCTCATTCCTCATCATCTTAAGGCTTCAAAAGTGAAAGTTTTGGCCTTCTCAGCAATCCTCCTCCATGCCAATCTGTCTCTTGCCATATTCAAACTAGTCACTTTCATTTTCCTTACATTGTTCATTGTGTCATCCTCCCATCTGATCTTCGGTCTTCCAATAGCTCTGCCTCCTATAGGTTTCCATTTGTAGAGTTTTTTTGACCAGTCTCTGGTCATCCATTCTTATCAAATGTCCAAGCCAACCAATTCTGAGAGATCTTATATGGTTTACTATATTCTGATTTTTGATTAATTTGTTTAGTTCGTTATTTGTTTTGATTCTCCAACAGTTCCTCTATTTGGTCCAAATATTCTCCTTAAAATTTTTCTTTAAAAAATTGGTAATTTCTGTTTTATTGTTTCTTTTAGGACCCAAGTTTCACAAGCATATGTAACTATTGGTCTAATGAGCATTTTGTATAACCTTACTTTTGCAGTTTTTTATATTAATTTGCTTTTAAATAAGGTTCTATTTGCAAAATAAGCTTTATTTCCATTTACCAATCTTTCCTTGATTTCCTCTTCTAATGTACTATGTCCATTTACTTTAGTACCTAAGTATTTAAAACTCTCATTCCTAATGGTCCAATTTTATTGGTTAACAAATTTGATTTTACTTTTCATAATTGACTGCTATATGTCAAGTTTGGTTCCCAAAAAATTATGGCAATTAGAGCTTTGGTTTTATATATATATATATATATATATTTGTCACAATAATGTTTGGTGTCTACTTAAGTAGGATCAATGAAGATTTGTAAAAATCTTTTCAAAAAATAATTTTATGAGAAACTTAATAGCTACATACCTTCAGAATTTGCTAATAAAAGAGGGCAGGATGCCATATAATTGCATAGCAGAAAGAATATTGTGAACAACAGAATAGCCATTAACTATAATGTACATGCCCATGACAAGGACCACTTGGAGGTGTTGAGTTAATGGCACTTTTATAACCCTTGAAATATGCATTTTCGATAATAAAACTGAAGAGGGCTGGTTAAATTCCATTTTAAAGGTCCAAAAGTAACCATAATTTTCATTTACTATAAACTCAATTTTACAATATACATACATAGTGTTCTGCCCAAGAGCAGGTCTTTCACTGCAAACACAGCAATCTTCACTCTTTCCTTAACTCAGTCTTCCATTATGTATCTGCGTACAAACCATTTAATTTAATACTGTCTATCATCTGATGTCTCTAACTTTCTTTCCATTGACCATTCCTTCTAGGGCATCCGTCAGCAGGCAGTTTCTTCCTAGCTAGTGGTGAATACAATTTCTTTTCCTCATCTTTATGAGTTCCAGCAATGTTCTTCTTTCACCCACTCTGTCTAGCACAACTTTATTTTTTATTTTGTCTGTCCATTTTATACACTCCATCCTTCTCCATATTCACATCTCAAAAGCTTCCAGTTGCTTTTCCTCATTCCATCATAATGTCCAAGTCTCTGCACCATACAATGCTACACTCCACACAAAGTATTTCACTAGTCTCTTCCGTAATTCTTTTGCAAAAGGTCAGCAGAAAATGCTTCTCTTCTTGTTAAGAGCTTCTTTGCCATTGCTATCCGCTGCTTTACCTACTGACACCAGTTCATGTTACTACTGATAGTACAATCCAAGTATTTGAAGCTCTGCACTTGCTCAATGGCCTCATCTTTAATCCTCATATATGTGTGTGTGTATATATATATATATATATATCTTCCTTGGTTTCCTTCCTATAATCATGGCCTTCATCTTATTTATATTTATCTTCATCCCACAATCCTTGCATCTGTCATTTAGCTCCATCAGCATGTTCCTCAGTGTCATGGCAACTTCTGTTAGCAAAGCCATATCATCAACAAATCTTGCAGTTAATTCTTCTTCCTCCCACGTTTATGCCTCCTGTATTCCTGAAGCAGTTCTTCATTAGGTCTTCCAGGCAGATGTTGAAAAGAGTAAGTGATAGAGGACATCCTTGTCGTACTCCCCTTCCAATTTCTCTTCCCTCTAACATTTCTTCTCCTATCTTCACTTTCATTCACTATTTACAGTGGAAAGACTCATCATGCCATGTTTGCAGCTTTACTAGAGATATATAGGTGTGGTAGCTTCCCTTTTTTTTTACAATATAGCCATTTAAAAATTTGCTATATACAACTGTAACTATCTACTAATTACTGGAAAGTTACGCTGATGAAGTTTTTCCACATTCTATGATGTATTTTCTTTACTAACTCCTACATATAACTAACTCACTGGCACTATCAAACCCAGAGGTTCATGGCTGCATGGACATATGCTCTCCATACTTCCCTATCCTGAGCCAACGTTTTCCAATCAACTGCTATATATTAACAAATTCTGCTAAAGTTGATGATGCTATACATGGCATATCGAAATATGTTCAAATAGAACACAAGTAGTTATGAGGTAAGATGACTCCGGATTCATCTTATTTATTAATCATTATATAATTCATCTCTCTAATCATGGTTATTGTTATTTTCCAATCTTATTCTTGGCCTACCTAATCGGCGCTATTCCTGTTTCAGAACGCAGACACTCTTATTAGCAACTGTACTGCGAGATATAATCAATGCAACTAAACAAGCTTAAATGTCCAGGCAGACATTGAATATGGAAGAGAGAACCTCAGAAATTAACATATCTAAGAATTAAATTAATGTTTTTATTACCTCACCTCATATCCTTTTTCTTCTAGACCGCAGTTTCGGAGCTTATCTCCATCGTCAGTAGCCTCTGGTCGATCGGTGTTATGTCGTTTCTTGGCGGTTTTCTTCTTACTTCTACCAAGAAACGACATAACACCGATCGACCAGAGGCTACTGACGATGGAGATAAGCTCCGAAACTGCGGTCTAGAAGAAAAAGGATATGAGGTGAGGTAATAAAAACATTAATTTAATTCTTAAATTAAATCACATAGTGTTCTTTCCCTGTGAAAGTTAAATAATTAACATATGTCTGCATCCAAACACTATGTGGTAACTTTTCCTCTTCTTGCTTAACTTAAAATATCAAGGGAACCATACATAAAACAATTATTCTACATAAATTATTCTACCAGTTATATGGATGCGAAACATGGACTCTTACTTTAAGGGAGGAAAGGAGATTATGAGTATTTGAGAATAAAGTTCTTAGGAAAATTTATGAACCAAGAGAGATGAACAGACAGGTGAATGGGGAAGACTACATAACAGTGAACTACATGGTATTTATAGGAAGCCAGATATAATAAGAACAGTTAAGTCTCGTAGACTGCAATGGGCAGGTCATGTGGCACAAATGGGGAATGAAAGATGTGCATGGAAGCTTCTTGTAGGAAAACCAGAGGGAAAATGCCCAGTTGGTAGACCAAGAATGAGGTGGGAGAATAACATTAATTCTGATTTGAGGGAAGTAGATTATGCAGAGAATGATTGGAAGACATTAGCTCAGGATAGGGATGTATGGAGAGCTTATGTTTGCATGGTCATGAACCTATGGGTTCGATAGTGCCAGTGAGTTAGTTAGTTATGATAGTTTAGAGTGTGAGATAACAAATACATAAAAACAAAAAATCACTGTTTTGCATCCTCTCCTATTTTTTTACAGATACTAAATGCTGCCAAGTGGTCCCTTTTCTTATGCATGTATACACATACACACAGTCAGTTGAATCAGTCATTTACTTTACAGGCGCTTTACTTTGTCTATTTTGCACGCATAAGTATTTAGCATATCAAGCAGCATTATCATGTTTTATTCACTAGAATTAATTTTTACCAATTAAAGATACTGCAAAAGACAAAAGTTGCAATGTTGTTAAAAATTATATCCATGTGGAGTAGACATAGAAACGTCATTTAAAAATTTGAAAACATTATTGGCAGAGAACTGTTTTCAGTTTTTGGTAATTGGAGCAGTGTCTTAGAAGTCTCTAACAACTCTCCAGCTCTGCCTGGCAGTAACAATGTATTTTTTTAAACCAGAGGAAAATAGTTTCCCTTTGATGCTGCCTGTAAACTAAATGAATGAGCCGACTATATCTATATGTGTGTTAGTGTGTGTCTGTTAACGCTATATGATTTTTATTTTACTGTAAGTTTTTTAAAACTTGAATATTGCACAATGTCTGCAACATAATCTAAATACAGTAATAATTTTGACTTAGGCTTTCACGGCCGGAGTTATTATGATGATCTTGTAGAAGATTTCCGGGCTGTTGGCCATGGTCTTGAGGCTTGTAGTTCCCCGATGTTTTGCCAGAGACTGCATCCGGCATCCTCAAGACAACCCTTGAGGATGCTGGATGCAGTCTCTGGCAAAACGTCGGGGAACTACAAGCCTCAAGACCATGGCCGACAGCCCGGAAATCTTCTACATGATCATCATAGTAATAATTTTGTTCAGTTCTAGTGAAATTGTGTCTAAAAAGTGTGTATTTCTTAAAAATCTCTTTATGGGCACAACAAATCATTCTGAATTATTTTTCAGATATGCTACATGATAAGAAGGGATAGAATAAAATATCACATGTTGAAGATACCAATCTCAATAGGGAAGGTACAGAATGAAAAAAAAATAAATAAATAAAACGGTGTAGGATTAGAATAAAAGAGAAAACTGAATGTGGTTATAGTTGGACCAGCAATATTATGTGATATACCAAGATTTCTTTCTCTCTTACTATCTCTTGTCTTCTCAGTTGAACAGTGCTAATATTCAATATATGACCAATCTAGGTAAGTTGTGTGAGGCATAATGACGATAAAAAGGGAAAAGACGAACATGACATCATCTTATATTTAAATTAATATTGGGAAGTAAACATTATGAGGTTATATCATTAATAGTGAGTGCAGAACATATTTTTATCGACTCACCTCATATGATTTCAAATTTCTTTGATACCGACGGTTTCAGACAATATCAATATCAGACAGTAAGAAATCTGGAATTTATCAAATAAATTGTAATGATTGTAGCAAAGTATACATGGGAAAAACAAAAAGGAATTTGGAAACACGCACTAAAGAACATTTTAGAAATATTAAAAATTGTGAAATTGAAATATCAGCAATTGCCGCACATAGTTTGCTAGAACATCATAAAATTGAAAGAGGCAAAACTTTTGAAACAATTGGATAAACCGTTAGAATTGACAATTTGGGGAATGATATTCATTCAGAAGAATAAATATCGATCTATGAACTTCGATATTCAGGTGGATAAAAATTGAATTACAAAGTTTATAATCCCAACGAAAGATGGCAGCACAAGAGGTGATATCATTAGAGAAATCAACAATCACAGAATTTCATCAGTGGAAACGATGGCTGAAGAGGGACATGATATTGTCTGAAACCATTGGTATCAAAGAAATTTGAAATCATATGAGGTGAGTCGATAAAAATATGTTCTCCACTCACTATTAATGACATCATCTTATTAACCCATTCGCTTCAGGTTTAAATGCTCGATGCATTTTCTCAGAAACTTCCACAACATATCAGTGATATCGGCATTACCAACATTGACAATTAATTTCACACCATATTTAAAAAAAACATAATTGGCTGAGGTGTATAAACCGTCGCACACAATTTTCCATGTAATATTCTTATGCCAATGATGCACTAAACACTTTTCAACCATTTATAATAACATTTGGTATTATTTTAAACATTTTGGAACCATTTTATAAACATTTCTTACGATTTTTAAATATTTCTAAATTACGTGAATATTGTACATTGAGTTCTACAGGCGTGGAAATGCTTCATGTAACATCCGCTAGGTGACTCTCATATCGTAGTTACCAACATTTGAAAATAATACCAAACCATATTTAGTGTTCATAAAATTAGTTTATAGTTTATTAAATAATATGCATGTAAATTGTTTTAGTTAGGTTAGGAAATGGAAAGTTAGTTTATGTCCATTTTTTGTTTGCATTTGGAAATAAATAATATGCATGTAAACTGTTTTGTTAGGTTAGGAAATGGGAAGTTAGCTTACGTCCATTTTCTTTTTAGCATTTGGGAATTTATTCCCAACGTTGGTGACACCAACTTCAGAGCCATCTACCAGAAGCTACATTAACCATTAACCATTACAACTCCTGCATGCGCACTGCGATTCTATAGAACTTAGAAGAATTAATGTGCGACGGTTTATACACCTTATCCGATTTTTCTATTGCTGTTTTGGGTTATCGCTAGTTGGATCAGCGTTAGGGAGTGATACGTAAGTGTACACCCATTTTTAATAAACGTTGGTAATTTTAATATTATTAATATATATTTTTAACATAGATTTATTGCAAATATTGGTCATTTAAATTCCATACCGACAGATAGTAATCAAGAATGATAATTGATATGTGGTTCGATTACGGGTTATCGCTGGCTCTATAAACTCCGATGCATGCGCACTGTTGTTCTACAGGACTTTGAAAATATTTCACGCTAGTTTAAGTGCAGTTTTTCCATGAAACTATAAAATATATTAATAACAGAGCAATATTTTTCCTGATTAGGTTACAACACAAATTTAAATTACCATATACAGGAAATACTAGAATTTCTTTGAGTATATTATTATCAGGGAGTATTGAAAAAAACAGCATACATCTTTGGGTCCTGGTTCCTTTACTACTGCACTATTGGCCCTGTATCATTCATAAACAAATACTTACAAGGATTTCTAACCAACATGTCAACTATTAAAGCATCCTCTATAGTGTAGAATCCTCTAACAACTAATCGTGCAAGTTGTTTGAGACTGCTTGGGACTTCTGTCACTAATCTCTCTTCACCCATTCTTGACTTTTTTCTTACATCATATTAAATAGTTTATTAACCATTTCTCTGGAAAAAAAAATAGTTATAGTACATTCAAATAAAACATTAAAAACTAATTTTGTAGGTTTTCAAAATTCTCTTACTTTTATGTAAATTGGAAAATATCGAGTAATCCATTAAAGTTACTTAGTAAGCTAGCTTAAATTATTATTATTGCATTATATGTAAAAAAATAAAATATTTAACGATGAAGTAAAATTTATATTAACCGGAATTTCATAACCTCAAAGAGTATAAAGAATATCTGCATGAGAAATTTTAGAAATGCTAATCCTAAATTAAAAATTATAAGGGTATTAAGACATATTTAAAGATACCACTGGGATATATAAATCGAATTCAAAGCTGGTAATGTCATAGATATTTTGTTATGCACTGAGAGTGATATGACAACCTAACCTCTTCATGTTGCCATAATAACGATAATAACTACAAGAATATTATGTACAATGCAGTTAAACATTTAATATTAAATATTATACAGTGCCATTACAATATAATTAGAATTGCAGTAAGTATATACAATTTAAATAGCCGATATACAAATAGTTCGAAGAAACGCCGACATGTAAAAAGTTAACAATAGTCAGAGAAGCAACTCCATTTGTCGATTTATCTTGTAGGACCAACAACTGAATTCACGTTCAATGGCTGCAATAGATAAAGTTAAAGTTATTGTTATTGGAGATTCTGGTGTGTTTTGTTAGTAATTTATTCAAGTAATATTTAAATATAATTACTGATAATACGTAGGTTATGCTTTATATTTTCACAGATAAAAGAAAAGGCATTTAATAGCGAAAATGAGAGCCTAATAAGTGTATTTTTGGGTATACCACATTTTGGATGCATGTGGCCGGTGCTAAGAAAGTAGAAAATTCATCATAATAATTGTGTAAATTGTTTGTCAGGTTTAATTTATATGAGAATAAGATATGTTATGTCATACAATAATAACTCTCATAAATATTCGGTCATTCTTCATAATTATAGACAACGTGGTCAGATTTATTCTAGTCTGTACTCATCATAGGGATGCTCATGTTCATTAGGATACAATCGTGAGTATTTATTATTATTCTAACATTGATTTCCTTTAAATTTGTTGATTATAAATCGGAAAATGTAATAACATTATGGTTATATTTACATAATTTGTAGTAAATAAAACTATTTGTTATCACTTTAAAACATCATACTAACAAAAAAACAACTAACCTTAATGAAAAACAGAACATGGCAAAACTTCAGTTTTATTTCCACTATAAATTTTCAAAGGGCTGAAGTTTCCACTAAGCGCAGCGAGTATTTTTTCAAAGTCCGAAGTAGACACCATGCGCATGCGTCAACAGGTTATATTTTAAAATTAATTCCCACTATTTACAATAAATTTTTACATTTGGCTCAATTGCACTTCTACTAGCACTTCATTTTTCAGTAGTACTGTTGTAAACTATAGCTCTTCTTCTGTATTTACTAACATTATTTAATATTTTGAACTTTTTCAAACAATTTTTATAACATTATTCGACAATTTTGAAGGATTTATTTAAAAATGCAAATCACAATATTATGACACTGTTAGACAATATTGTGATGCTAACTGGTATTTTCTCCACAGAGAATATTACTTATTCTATGATTTTTCTATCGCTGGTTGGATCAGCATTAGGGAGTGATAAGTGAGTGTACATCCATTTTTAATAAAAGTTTGGTAATTTTAATATTATTTATATATTTTTTTAAACATAGATTTGGGGTTATATATAAGAGAAAAATTTGCGTCTAGATCGTAACTCGCCTCGGTAGCTCAGTTGGTAGAGCACTTGGCCCGGAAAGCCAAGGGCCCGGGTTCGAGTCCCGGTCTAGGCGAAAATTTTTCTCTTCAAATATAATTTATAGATTTGGGGATTTATTGCAAATATTGGTCATTTAAATTTCATAGCGATGGATAGTAATTGAGAATGATAATCGATATGTGGTTCAGTTGTGTGTTATCGCTGGCTCTATAAACCCTGGCGCATGCGCACTGTTGTTGTTTAGGACTTTAAAAATATTTCACGCTAGTTTAAGGGCAGTTTTCCCTTACATTTTTTCTAATGATTATTATGGCTGAGGTCCATTAATTGGCACACACAATTTTACACTTACATTCTTATGCCACTGATGCACTAAACACTTTTCAACCATTTATAATGATGTTTTGTACTATTTTAAAAATTTTGGAACCATTTTATAAACATTTCTTATCATTTTTAAATATTTCTAAATTACGCGAAATTTGTGTATCGGTTATAGAGAAGCGGAAATGCTTCATGTAACATCTGCGAGGTGGCTCTCAAATTGGAGTTACCAACATTTGAAAATAATTTCAAACCATATTTAGTCTTAGTGTACGTAAAATTAGTTTATAGTTTATTAAATATTACGCATGTAAATTGTTTTGTTAGGTTAGGAAATGGGAAGTTGGTTTACGTCCATTTATTAGTATTTGGGAATAAATAATATGCATGTAAATTGTTTTCTTTGGTTAGGAAATGGCAAGTTAGTTTACGTCCATTTTTTTAGCATTTGGGAATTTATTCCCAAAGTTGGTGATGCTGACTGCAGAGCCATCTACCGGAAGCTACATTAACCATTATAGCAACTCCTGCAACTCGCACATGTGCACTGCGATTCTGTGGAACTTAGAAGAATTTGTGTGTGCCAATTACCGGACTTTTGCCCATATTTTTTTATATTTAACTATATGCATAACATGAAGACATGGCAGCCATATTGATTGTAACAAATATTCTGTACAACAGGGCAGCCAACATAGAGTATTTATCTTAGAATTTCAGAACTTACTACCTATTTTTGGCATTGCATTTTTTCACAGGTTAATGTGCTTAAATTGCTTTAGGTTAGCTTTTAGTGTGGTCTTTCACAGGTTAGAGTACTTAAATTGCGTTGTTAGCTTTTAGGATTGTTAAATAGCATGTATAATGTTGGCTGCATCGCGATATTCCATATAGTAAACCGCTTCACGTTTGTTGGGTCATGCCCGTGGTGTCTGACTGCGACTTAGAAAAAACTTTCACTGCGCTTAATGGAAACATTATCCTTTTCAAAGTCCTACAGAATACCAGTGTGCATGCTCAACATTTATAGAGTTGACGCTTTGTTGAACCACATCTATGAAGTCCTACAAAAAGTTTTTGGAATTGCCGCTAGATGGCACCACATAGCTATGAAATCGATATGACCAACCTTTGCAATAAATTCCCAAACATTTATATTATACACTAATTTCCTAACCTAACAAAATACGTTATATGTATATTATTCAATGTACTGTACACTAACCTAACAAAATGAAGTGGATAAGGTGGAGAAACCGTCACACATGAATTCTTGTAAGTTCTACAGAATCGCAGTGCGCATGCGGGAGTTGGTGTAATGGTTAATGTAGCTTTCGGTAGATGGCTCTGAAGTCGGCATCACCAACTTTGGGAATAAATTCCCAAATGCTAAAAAAAGTACGTAAACTAACTTTCCATTTCCTAACCTAACAAAACAATTTACATGCATATTATTTATTCCCAAATGCAAAAAAAAAAATGGACGTAAACTAACTTCCCATTTCCTATCCTAACTAAACAATTTACATGCATATTATTTAATAAACTATAAACTAATTTTACGAAACTAATTTAAATATAGTTTGGTACTATTTTCAAATGTTGGTAACTGCGATATGAGAGTCACCTAGCGGATGTTACATGAAGCATTTCCACGCCTGTAGAACTCGATGTACAATATTCGCATAATTTAGAAATATTTAAAAATCGTAAGAAATGTTTATAAAATGTTTTAAATAATACCAAATGTTATTATAAATGGTTGAAAAGTGTTTAGTGCATCAGTGGTATAAGATTATTAGATGGAAAATTGTGTGGGATGGTTTGTACACCTCAGCGAATTAAGTTTTTTTTTAATATGGTGTGAAATTAATTGTGAATGTTGGTAATGCTGATATCACTGATATGTAGTGGAAGTTACATTAAGCATTTGCGCATCTCATGCTTGAGCACTGCGGTTCTGTAAAAGTAATTGCATTCATGGATAAATATTTAATATTTGTAAAAAAAGTTATAAATATCATCATAAAATGTTGAAAATGGTACGAAATGTTAGAAAAAACAAAAGAAGTACTGAGAGCAACAGAATTAAAGTATATAGTATGGAGAATCAAGTGCAAATTAATATAAATTTGAGCCACAGAACACAATAAAAAAAATAAAAAAACAGGCCTAGAAGGTCCTTGGCCTACCAACCAGCTGCTGGCCTCATGTCCATATGTGTTAATCAGAGACTATCATCTAGCCAGTGTAGGGTGACACATGGTCAGCATGTCGGGTGCCCCAGCCGTTATAACCGGTCTTCTCAACCTGGGGTCGCTACTTATTGTAGCTACTCAAATGCCTCACGATGCTGGGTGGACACCGGTCTCATACTGGCCAAAATTCCATATGAAAATTTCTTCCCCCATGGGACTCAAACCAGCACAAGTCCTGTAGCTCTGCGCCAAACAGAACACTATAGTCCTCTGAATATTTAAAATTAATTATGGTAAATGACTCAAGTCTAGTATTTGTCGCTCACAATTTTCCATACAACATTCTTATGCCACTATTGCACTGCACTCCTTTACCATTTGTAATAATGTTTCGTACTATTTTAAACATTTTACAATGATTCTTTAGACATTTCTTACGATTTTTAAATATTTATATAATTACACAAATATATTGGTAGTGAATGAAGTTCTACTGAATCGTAGTGCGCATGCGCAAGACGTGCGAGTGATTAATGTAACTTCTACTAGATGTCAATGGAATCAGTGTCGCCAACATTTGCAATTAATTAGAAATCATATTTCAAGAATTTAACTTCATTTTGTTAGGTTCTAATGGGACAAGTTAGCGTATTTACGTGTGTTTAGGCCACGTGCATGTTTAAGCCACATCCAAGTTTTACAATAATAAATTGAGGGGAAAAAAATGGTAATTACCAAGAAATGTATGAACGATTAAGTAATAAATGAACAATAACTGGATTAGTTCATCATTCTAGATTATTTTAACTAGTTCATTGTTGGAAAAAAACATTTTTTTATACTAGAACTCTCTGTCTCCCTATCTTTCTCCTTCTATCTCCCATACCTTTCTTTGTCCTTTATCCTATTTTCTATTCTATATCTACTTCAATTCTACTTCTACCAATACAATTCTATGCAATCCAAACTAGTTCACTACACATTATAAATAACATGATTATTTTCTGTGGATTTCGGCGAGACTCGAACTTTGAACCTTCAGATCTATAGCACCATGTCTTTAACGACCCTGGCTAATTAACCATGTTGAGAAAGTAATGTTTTTATAAGCCTTATTTATTATCTAGATTTCGGGAAATAATAATTCAATTTTAATATTTTGTACGAATTGTAAATTACTTATCACATAAAAAATAACAAAATTACTTGGTTTTAGGTAGGAAAATGTAGAAATATTGGCAGAAAACAGAATAATTACAAATTGTACTTTGACTCGAACTTTGGACTTTCAGATCTATAGCACCATACCTTAACGTCCTTGGCTAATTAGCCACATTGAGAATGTAATGCCTTATTTATTACCTAGATTTCGGGAAATAATAATTCAGTTTTAATATTTCCTATGAATTGTAAATTACTTATCGCATAAGAAAATAACAAAATTACTTCGTTTCAGGTAAGAAATTGTAGAAATATTGGCAGAAAACGAATAATTACAAATTGTTAAAACTGTAATGTCATTTCCATTGTTTACCTTCAATATTCATGTTTTGTTATTACAGATGGCACAGCAATTTTATTTAAGTTAAACTTCTAATTGAAGGAATATAAAAATCTAACCGAAACGTTACCTAAAAACCAAAGCTGTACAGAATGGATTAATTAATATTAGTGTGAGTTATGTTGTATACATATTTTAAGTTTGATGTTTATTCATGTGCAGAAAAACTGAAATATTATTTGAAAGATATGTGCGATATTAAAACCTAACCAAAATGTGATCTTACTAATAACCAACGCTTAACGAAAAACAACTAAGGTTAGTGTGAATTAATTTTGATTAGTGTGAAATTAATTTTGTTAGCTTTTAAATTGAAGACAGGAATGTTTAAAAGTGTTACATAACTCAAATATTAATCTTTGGATATCAGAAGTGGAATGATGTGTTTTAACTATTATCTAATATATAGTCCAAAATTAGAATATGTTCGTGTTCTGAAAATCTGACCCCCAAACTGCTTAACAAACCATAAAAATGCGTGTAAATATTAAGTAACATATAATAAACTAGTTTACCACCATATTGAAAATGAATGTGACCAACAATAGTTTATTTTATGAATATTAAGCATTGTTCACTAGTTCAAATGAACATTATATATCGTTCGTACAGCTTTTCTTGGTAATTACCAAAAAAATATTTGGTTTATATTCTCCTTTAAGATGCAGTGCAAAAGACAGAAATAGGCCTATACCATTTTTAAATCTCACAATGTTATAAATTCCAAAACTTTTTTTCCTGGCTATGTAACGATACATTTAGGCTGCTGCTCAGTCATTAACACAAGGGTAAAAGGGACGGTTAGTTGGTAGGTACGGTATTCATTGTCATTCCTGTTCACCTTG
Source organism: Diploptera punctata (assembly GCA_030220185.1). Lineage (NCBI taxonomy): Eukaryota > Metazoa > Arthropoda > Insecta > Blattodea > Blaberidae > Diploptera > Diploptera punctata. The sequence continues at coordinate 726,085 of JASPKZ010001230.1, read as the reverse complement.
TGTAAACATGGGTCGGTGCAGAGCAAGTTATACCTCCAAAATCAAGCTACAAGTGGTGTCCTATGCAGCAGAACACGGAAATAGGACAGCAGGAAGAAAGTTTGATGTGGACGAAAAACATGTGTGACTGTGGATCCAAACAAAACATGCACTTGAAAACACATTGCAACATCGATAATCTTTCCATGGAAAGAAAGCGAAATATCCACAGTTAAAAAGAGTTCTGGATTACATACGGAAAACAAGGGCAGACAATTTCTGTATCCGTCGAAATTATACAATTGCTAAGAATATGGAAATCCCATGCAATGAATTTAAGGCAAATTACGGCTGGGCAAGGCAGTTTATGTCATGTCACGGACCTTGTAATTCGGCAGCATATATCAATAGTGCAGAAACTTCCTTATATGTACCAGTTATCTAGCTATTTCATGTATAAGTTGCACCCTAATTTTGAAACCTAATTTTAGGTTAAAAAAAGTGCGGCCTATACACGCGTAAATACGGTAGTGTACACAAGATTACTCTATAGTTTATTAAATAATATGCATGTAATTTAAAATTCATCGGAGAAAATTTTTTGAAAACTCACCTCATAAATTTCGTGCTCTTCATGTTGATATCTTCAAAAATAAATTCTAAATATATTGAAGATGCTTTAAAACCTTCATGATGAATCAGTGAAATCTACTATAGAATAATTAGAAAAATAAAATAAAATCCTGTTCTTGGATCCATATTTAATTAGGAATGATCAGACACAAAAAAATTGAATTTTATTTATGTAGAAAGGATATTCATGCCCCAAATGCCAGTCAATGACCAATCACATTTCAATGAATTTTGATTTACAACCAATCACAGTCGTTTTTCACCTCAATTTTATCACTTTAATTTTATCGCTTTCATTTAATCAAGTGGCTGCCAGATTGTGTATATACTGCACGAATGTAACCAGATTCTGCTTGCAAGATATAATAGAAAAACATTCGTAGCAATTGATTAAACCATAAAAAAAAAAGAAACCACTGTTTGCACATTCTTAAATGTATTATTTCCGAGGAATTAACTTTGCAGAAAAATATAATTGACATATTTACGTCATAGGACATCAGAAATTAATTAATAACCTGTAATGATGTGTTTAATTTTTTCTCCACTAGGGTGCATTTTTACAATATTGTGATTATATTTGGCAATAAATATGATCTGGTTGCGAACAAATAAAACAACATTTCTCATTTGTTTTCAAACATTGCTGTTTACATTAAATATATAAATATTTTAAAATAACTATATTTAAGTAATGATTTGTGAGTAAACAGCTTAATTTTATTCCTTAAATAATCCTAACAAATGCCACTCTTGATTTCCAAATTATCTAGATAAATTGTAAATCACTCGTGGCATTACTTATGATAATTATATAGAAACATCAGGATTTAATCACATTGCACATGAGCATGCAATATTTAATAGCCTAATACATAGATTGTTGAATAGATATCCCATTAAATGAAGAAAATTTCATGAAAGAATATAATCATATCTTAAACACAGCTAGATTAAGTGGTTTTGATAAGAAGTTAATTACATGTAAGTTAAAGAAATTCAAACAGAAAAAAAGACTTAGAGAATTTCTACTCTATAAAATTACAAAGAAAAGAAAAAAATTTGAGAAAGTTGCTTACCATCCTGAAATGCATAAGAAATTTAAAAAAATTGACAAATACAGTATTATTTTGGCACCAATAAATATAGTACTTAGAATCTTCTAAGTACTAATAAAAAAGTTAATGTCCTAGACAGAAAGAAATCTGAAATTTATCAAATAAGTTGTAATGATTGTAGTAAGGTTTAAATAAGAAAAACGAAAAGGAATTTGGAAACTTGTACTAAAGAACATTTTAGAAATATTAAAAATTGTGAAATTGAAAAATCTACAATTGCTGCACATAGTTTAGTAGAACATCGTAAAATTGGAAGAGAAGCAAAACTTTTAAAACAATTGGATAAATCTTTAGAATCGACGGTTTGGGAGAAATATACATTCTGAAAAATAAATATAGATCGATGAATTTTGATATTCCTAACAAACAAAATTTGATTTCAAAGTTTGTAAATTCAACCCAGATGGCAGCACAGAAGATGGTGACAATGGAAGGTTGACAACGGAAGTATTTTATCAGTCGGAGTTTTGACTGAAGTTGGTGAGACTTTACCCGAAACCATGGTTAGGTGAGTTTTCAAAAAATTTTCTCCGGTGAATTTTAAATGATTATTACCTCATAATGTTTACTTCCCAGTATTAATTTCAGTATAATATGCATGTAATTAATTTTGTTAGGTTATTATAAACATTTGGGAATTTATTGCAAAAGTAGATAACACCGATTTCACTGCCATATTGTGAAAGCTACATTAAACATTCGAGCATCTTGCACAATTCTGTAGAACTTGGAAAAATTTGTGAGTGACGAATACTAGACTTTTTCCAATTTAAATAGGCCTACTTATTATGGTCTCAATAATATTAGGTCATAAAAATCTTGGGTAATTTACCAGATTCATTAGATCTGCATATGTCTATTAAACTAATGTTTAATTGTGTTATATGACCAAATATTTATGATGCATGATGTTGTAGCATAACCAGAATTAATAATATAATGACTGGAATGTGCACATTTGTGCAAAGATTGGTTTAGATCTCTGCTATATTCAGCAAGCGATTTCACTCTTTTTATGCATTTTATTAAGTGGTACCTTTCATACTTTTTGCCAAAAAGTTAACAAATACACTTATCATTCGGTGAGCAAAATGACTTTGTTACACATATTTTGTGGTACAATACATTTATCGCAAAATGTGTCACCATATGTCTAAGGTTGTAGTTCGCTTTCATCCACTCTCTTCATCATGGCTTCAGTGCAGTATAAGTCTTCCCAGATGCTTAATTTCTCTTCATCCCTTCCTTGATGTGTTTCTCAGTTGCACTTGTAGATGAGAATCCTATACTGATTCTGATATCCTCTATTTAGAATGTTTCCTTTGCTAGCTCGTATATCAGTCTTAGTTGGTGTGTATTTTGATATGCAAAGAGTGCATTTCAGAAAACTTCCTTCACTCTCTCTATGGTTGCTAAGTTGGCGGTCGTTAGGTATTGCCAGATAAGATGTATACCGTATGTGACTATAGGCATTACTTTAACCTTGAATAGGAAGAGAGCTGTTTTAAGATCTAGGAGTTCTGGTCTGGTAATGTCCTGGAAAGCTCTGATAGCTGCTATTGCTTTTTTCTTTACGTGGATTCTGAAGGGTGTTCTTGTACACAAACATGCTCACATTGTAATATAGATATCACATACCAAATTTCATTTCTGTAACCAGCATTGTTGCTGAGAAAAAAAAATTGAAATATGCCATATTTTTAATGGCTAAAGGTGTAGGTCCCCCCCATTCCCCCTTAACATATTTAATATTACATATTTTAAGACATTTTTATGTAATCTTACACATTTTACATAATGTTACTACATAAATATTTACATATTTTGCATGTTAATCTTGCATAAAAATCCTAGTCTTAGTGATCAGTTTTAGTGGTACTAATAAGCTTTTATTATAAAAAAGTAAAGTGATCCCACAACAGACCCGGAGGCCCTTGGGGTAGTAGGAGGTTAAGGCTCCCACTTTTTCTAGACAATCGGCACTTTGTCAGCCCTGCGTGACGGCCGCCTTTACCCCCAGAACAAGCATCTGGTACTCATTTCTGTTAGAGGCTGAGTCGACCCCAGGGCCATAGTGCCGCCAGAGGATTTGGGTCAGTTTAAAAATCCTGACCCCAACGGGACTTGAACCTTCGACCCTCCGGCTTGTAGCTCAGTGCCTTAACCACTACGCTACGGCGTGCCCCAGCTTTTATTATGCTGATGATATATTATTAGGCCACACGGCCTAATACTTGCATGAATGATGATGATGATATTAAGCAATACCAAGGAGATACTAAGGACCAACATGCACATTCTTTTGAGTAACACTAAGAAATTGAGGCTGGAAGTAAATATCTATAAAACTAAATAGTTAAACATAGAAATACATAATTCAATTGAATTGTAGAGTTAATATCAATTTTGAAGATGTGCCTGAATTCAAATACCTAGGAACAGTAATTACAAACAGGAATGAGGTGAAGAAAGAAATTAAACATAGGATCAATTCTGAAAATAAATACTGTTATGCAATAAAGGGACTCTTGCCATCCCAACTTCTCTCAAAAAAGTTAAACTAAAAATGTATAAAACTGTTTTTCTCCCAGTTATATGGATGGATATGAAACTTACTCTAATTTTAAGGGAGGAGAAAAGATTAAGAGTAGTTTATTTGGCTTTTCATAGTGTAGCCATAGATCAAAATTTGTAAGGGTGCAAGTAATTATCTTAAACTCCATGACACTTAATAAATAAGTTGAGTCTGCCGTCATCTTATCTCATATTTTGTTGTTTCTTGTAAGACGTGATATTTTATTAGAACCTCGTAATGTTACTTTCTATTGTATTTTCATAACCTATGACACTTGCCTATCAGCCATGTGGTCAGCATGTTGAGTCTCCCCACCATTATAGCTGGTTTTTTCAACTTGGAACTGCTACTCATTGTAGCTACCAAAATTCCTCATGATGGTGGGTGACCAACGGTCCCTTACTTATGGTGAAATTAACCTCATAGTGATTAATTCCTATAAAAGTTAACTATAAGGTCCCTTACTTACCTAAATTCCTTGAGAAAATGTCTTCCCCCATGAGGACTCGAACCAACACAAGTCCCAGCACTAAGGCACCATGCGTTAAACCGCTCTGCTATGGCACAAACAAGTTATGATCTTAGTCATGAACAAGTGAGACAGAGATTTTTAAATTTTCAATCTTGGGCTAGGTACACAATTTTTAATTGCTATATTATGCACCAGATGTATGGATAAGTTCAGAATTCCTCCACAGTACATGTGCTGAGAAGGCATGTGGTACTGTTGATAGTGATTTGTCTTTGGATTAGGATATTAAGCCTTGTAGTTGTCTCTGTGCTTTTGACAGAATAGACTATGTGGTGACATAGATTTCATCTTCCATCATCATCTCTCATATTACACACTTATACAACTCTACTAAATAATCTGTGCAGGCGGAAAATATGTTAACTAACATGCTGTCTTTCTTTTCCTTATATATTGCCACTTCCTGTCATCTCTATATGTTCTTTGTATGGCAAGTAGAGAGCTGACAAATAGTATGGATTTTAATATCCGTTCTTCTATGTGGTCATTGGCAAAATGACTAATTTGACAACCCTGTTACTATAGGGGTTACGTGTAGAAATGGGCTGTCCCTTTTCATTATATGTTGCCACTTGTGATTTATTGTGAGACTGGTATCGGAGAGATGACAAATACTGTGATTTTTAAATGATCCGACCGCTTGAGCATTCCTTGTTTAAATGACTAATTTGACAACCATGTTTAGATCTTTCACATGTGTTTAGGGATTCTCTGCGCACACTTAAAAGTTGAACCATTTCATGATCAGATGTGCAGTCTTCTCCTACATCCACTCCATAGATTCAGTAGTTCGGCAACACTAGCGCTAAAACTCTTCCCCTGGTGGTATAATACTACATAAACAGTAAAACAGTAAAGACATTCACCCTACACTCCTCTCTATACATAGTACATATACACATCACCTATGTAACATGGTCTGCCAAAGTGATGAATGAATTTAAACTAGATGCAATAATTCAATCTGTCAACTTAGTGTGGAGCATGAAGCACAAAGCTTTCAAATGGTGGCATTAGAAAACATACAGACTGAACTGATGACGTATATATAATTTACATTTTAGGAGTTGGAAAAACATCACTGACTAATTTAATTTGCCATAACCAGCCCATAAGCAACCCATCCTGGACTGTTGGTTGTTCAGTTGAAGTGAAACTCCACGAGTATAAAGAAGGAACACCTCATCAGAAAACTTACTTCATAGAACTTTGGGATATCGGAGGAAGCAGCAGTCATAGGAATACTAGATCAGTATTCTATAATCCTACACATGGTAAGTCTCTTTTATGTCATTTTGTCAACATATAAAATGTCAAATATACAATCACCATAATAAAAGAACCAACTTTTGATGTCTTATTAATAATTATTAAAAACAGATAACTAAAGTGCAACATTGCTATTATTACAGTGGAATTTCTTAATCAAATTATACAATATTCAAAAAGTAATAACTTGGGTTTTGTTAGGTTTGTTTTCTCAGCAGTCCGACCCATTTAAATAAGTTGGGTTCGATTCCCAGTCAGGATAGGCTCCTGGGTGAGGTATTTTTTTTTTGGGATTTTTCCTCACCTGTAAGACAAATGTCAGGGAGCTTAGGGCCCAACATTCCCCGAAAATCATAGGCCATCATCATCATCCTTATCATTATCACATCATCATCCATCACCGGTGTGGAAAGCAACTAGAAGCTAATCTTCTTCTTCTTCACTTCACGGGCTAAGCAAAATGCCTGTTCCGCTTCACAGTTGTTCTGTCCTTGTAGTAAAATGATGCTTTTGGTAATCTTGTTACATTCATTCTTTCTACATGTCTGAACCATTTTTCTCTATATCCTTTGATTTTATCATTTAATGGATATATATTTAACTCTGTTCTTATATCTTCATTCTTTAACTGATCCATTCGTGTGCAGCCTTTTGATCTTTCATTTCTACACTTTGTATTCTACTTTGCAATTTTTTATCATTACCCAAGTTTCACTCCCATAAAGTAATGCAGGAATTGCCAATGTTTTATAAAATTTTAATCTAGTATCTCTTCTTGTTTTGTTCTTTAGTGTTTTATGTATAGTTTGGAAGCTAATCATACCTATAATTCCTTAATAAAGCTGCAAAGCATAGCATGAAAATTCTATGATTGCAGTGAAAGACCTGCTCTCGGGCAGAATTACTGTAGGTAGAATAGATAGCATAAGAAATTGAGTTTCTCCATTTTAACATAAGAAATATATATTCCATAAACCACCAAAATTGGATCATAATTTTGATCTGAGGAATTTGCTTGGTTTATGCAGTTCCTGTGTGACAAACTTTTTTCTTTTTATTTTAGGTATAATCTTAGTTCATGATCTTTCAAACCGGAAATCACAACAGAATCTTCAAAAGTGGTTAGCTGAAGTCATCAACAGGGACGGAGGCTCAAAGTCAAAACAATCAAGTTTTGATGATTTTGATCCTGAACATTTTGTGGGAACAACACAGGTATGAATAAAGAGTTTTCACATTCATTTATTATTCACTTAAATCCTTTGAATGAAAGACATTTATATGTTACATTTTCAGATTTCCAGGCTTCCATTTTTTTCAGTTGTTTATACTTATATCAAGATAAAACTTGACACACAATATCTGGAAGCATTGAATTAGTATTAATGTTAACTGTAAAAATGATATAATAAGATACAAATTAAAATGTACCTGTTGACAGGTGTCGTCGTCCTCAACTTTATTAAAATAATGTTTTAAAAATATTATTAAATGGAGGTCTTTCGGAATTTAACTTCCATCATCAGCAAGATGAGTACTCCTACTGGCGACACATCAAGACCATCAATGTTTACAACATCTTAAATACAACAACTAGTAGCAGTAGGAACTCCTACTGGCAACGTATCAAGACCATTGACGTATACAGCATCTTAAATACAACACATACTCATCTTGCTGATGATGGAAGTTAACTTCCGAAAGGCCTCCAATTAATATTTTAAATACATTATTTAACGAAGTTGAGGATGACGGCACCTGCCAACATGTACATTTTAATTTTTATCTTATGACTTATCACATCAATGGAATTTATGAATTTTATTAGTATTGAAGATGATATAAGCTTACATACACGAAGTAAACAAAATATTGGAAACACCACATTTTCTGATACATTTATTTTCATGTACGAGGGCGGATCGGAAAGTAACGCACAATAATTTTTTTCTGCCTTGGTATTGCAGCTAGAATGTTGAAATTTCACAGAGATATAGTTTGAAGTTTTCACTACAGATGGTATTTTTTTCTCAGGTGCACCTCTTGCGAGAGAAGCTTGAACTATGCAACAAAGATGGCGCACATGCTACAGTCGTCCACCTGTGAGGGACGGATCGGATCGGAAAGTAACGCATAATAATTTTTTTTTTAAAGTTTAATAGTAAAAAAAGGAAAAAAAATCACAAATGAACTTACATCTTTTACCTACTTTTTGACATAGTCACCAACTTTCTCAACACATTTTTCCCATCGTGTTACCAGTTTCAATATGCCCTGTTCGTAGAAGTCCGTTTGGTTGGAGTGTAGCCATCTGCGCACTGCTGATGCCTGCTTTGTTTCGGGCGTGTAGTGGTATGCCCACGACTCATCACCTGTGACGATTCCTTCCAGAAAGTCATGTCCTTGTGCGGTGTACCGCGTTAAGTGGTCCAAGCTTGCCATCATTCGCTGGCCCTTGTGGTCGTCTGTCAGGTTCTTAGGCACCCAGCGAGCACTAACTTTACGGAAGACATTGCTACGGTCCATACAATCATCCCCATACACGCCACGCATGTCCCTGTGAATTTCACTGGGTTTATGCCCTTTGGCCCACAAAAATCGAACAACACTTCTCTGTTCCTCACAGGTGGACGACTGTAGCATGCACACCATCTTTGTTGCATAGTTCAAGCTTCTCTCGCAAGAGGTGCACCTGAGAAAAAAATACCATCTGTAGTGAAAACTTCAAACTATATCTCTGTGAAATTTCAACATTCTAGCTGCAATACCAAGGCAGAAAAAAATTATTGTGCGTTACTTTCTGATCCGCCCTCGTAAAAGGAAGTAACATTATGAGGTTCTTCTTAATAAATAAGTTTTCTCTGCATTCATCTTACCTCATAATTACGAGGTAAGATGAAAGCAGACCAAATTTATCTATTATTTTCATGTGTTTGGTTAACCTGCAGATGGTGTCAGAAATTCTTTCATATGTTAACTTTGAATATAATCCTGTACTTCACTGTACAAGAATTTCTTCCCTTGTAGTTGTAGCTGTGGAACAAGGCTTGTGATATCTGACATGAATGACTTTCAAAAAGGACAAATTGTTAGTGCCTGGTTAGCTGGAACTAAATGAATGAAACTGGCAAATTGTTTGGGTTTTTAAGGAATACAATTTCTGAAGTTGATGTTTGCATATTTTACTCATGGCAAGGTTTTCGGGAAATTACTGAGCTAGTAACTATGGTCAGCTAGTAAATATCCTTTGTGCAGATTGTCATTTTTTTTTTATTTCAGGATTGTTTCTGTTATTTACATAGGTATCCTCACTTCAACATATTTTTTTAAGTTACTTTTTTGGCTTTCCGACCTTGACTTATTTCTGTCTAATCTCAGAAGTATAGTCTAAAGGTAAGATATCATCTGCAGAAAGGAATAGTGGTCACAAACAGAAAGTAAATGAAAGAGACAGGATACTTCTGAACAGAATTGTATCACAAAATCATAAAACTAGTGCAGATAAAATGAATGCAGACATAAATACTAGTTTAAGGAAACTAGTTTCAACCAGAACAGTTAGGAGAGAGCTACACATATTTTATATATGATATCCACAACTTGTATCCAACTCAGGGTCGGGATGAGATGAGATGAAGCCCATATATAGAGGTCTGTAAATGACGAGGGTGCCAGCCGACCACATCTGATGCACCATCACAAATATATATATATATATATATGTTATATTGTGGATTTTCGCAGTATGATTAAGAAAGTTTTCTTGGGTTTTCTGCATCGTGGATTCAACGAAATGGGATCAGTGGCCAGAGGCCGACCTTGAATCCATGATGTGGAAAACCCAAGAAAACTTTCTTAATCATATTGCACGGGTTGAGAGGGGACCTAAATAACTCAGGGTATCCAGTAAGCTCTCTAACAAATAGGTAAATATGACAGACATAGAGATTATAGCGTAACAAAATGTCCATCAGTGTGACTTAACATAATATGTCGCGTAACAAGAGAAAACTAAAAGACAAGTATCTAAGCAGAGTATATCCGTGGCTGGGCCCAAAATGTTCACGGACATGTTTCATTACTTTAACATGGGTAACTACTAGGTACAAGTAATCAATTATGATAAATAATCTAATTAGAGAATTAAATTAATGTTTTTATTACCTCACCTCATATCCTTTTTCTTCTAGAAGAAATAGGATATGAGGTGAGGTAATAAAAACATTAATTTAATTCTTAAATTAAACCTCATAGTGTTCTTTCCCTGTGAAAGTTAAATAATCTAATTAGAGTTAATAAATGTTCTATAATCATGAGTCTTGACAGGGATACTTAAATATTGTACTGAACTACTGCTAGACTGAGATTCAAATGATCTACTACATAAATAACAAACTAGCGTGTAAAATGAATAGATATATTTAAATAAATAAGTATATGTGAGTCAATAATGATTTAAATAATATAAATAAATAATTAACTTCTTCTTTACAAATATAAAGTGAAATCATAAGTAACAAATGATATAATCTTCTTGCTTTGCAGTCCTTTGGATGTTTAACAAAATGATATAATAATAAAAATGCATACCAATGACACTCAATCCATACAGCATTTTCTCCCAAACAAAAGTTAGTTCCTCCCATGCTAATTCCTTGTTTCAGAAAGCTGGAGGAAACCGTAAACCGGCGCACATAATAAAAGGAAGTGGAGAGGGAAGGGAAAATTCAGGAAAGGTTGGCACAGTATACAAATAGACATCAGTGGAAAAGAGTGATATCACACATATCTTGAGCACACGAAAATGTACCTGCAACACGGCTTATATATATATATGGCAGAGCAGCAAATAATAAACCATTGATTACAGACAGGAACCCAGTAAAGTGAAATCTGTGACATTATGAACACAAGTCATGGATTGCTGATGGTTGGAAAAATATAATATGGTCTAATGAGTCAATATACACTTTTCCCTTATTACTGGTAATATATATGTCTGGAGAGCACCAAAAGAATCTTACAACTCAGAATGCTTAGTGCCTACAGTTAAATATGGAGGGTCAATAATGATTTGGACAGCAATATCCTGGAATTCTGTAGGTTTTATTGTCACAGATAATGGCAAAGAGACAACTAAGGTCTATGGCAGAATTCTAGGAGACTGTGCAGTCAATGTTACAGACATTGTTCTCGTCAGGTAATGCTATATTTCAAGATAGCAATGTCCCTACTCACACTGCTGGTTTGTTAAAAGACTGATTTGAGGATCATAAAATTCAGTGATTCATTTATTTATCTAAATTCTGATCTGTTCATGGCCACGTCAATCTCCAGATCTGAATATTATTGGGGCAGTGTGGTGTGAATTGAAAACTGAGGACAAAATTTTCACCTCCTTTATCTCTTAAAGACCCAGAAGAAATTCTCCATGGAAAATGGTGCAAGATACCTATAGAATACTTTCATAAATTGTAAGTAAAAGTGTAAAGTGATCCCACTACAGGCCTCAGGAGGCCCTGGGGTAGTAGGAGGTTAAGACTCCCACTTTTTCTTGACAATCGGCACTTGATGTCAGCCGGGTTGTCAGCCCTGCGTGACGGCCGCCTTTACCCCAGAACAAGCGTCTGGTACTCATTTCAGTTAGAGGCTGAGTCGACCCCAGGGCCATAGTGTCGCCAGAAGGTTTGGGTCAGTTTAAAAATCCTGACCCACTGGGACTCGAAGGGGCATGCCGTAGCGTAGTGGTTAAGGCACTGAGCTTCAAGCCGGAGGGTCGAGGGTTCAAGTCCCGTTGGGGTCAGGATTTTTAAACTGACCCAAACCCACTGGCGGCACTATGGCCCTGGGGTCGACTCAGCCTCTAACGGAAATGAGTACCAGACACTTATTCTGGGGGTAAAGGCGGCCGTCACGCAGGGCTGACATAAAGTGCCGATTGTCTAGTAAAAGTGGGAGCCTTAACCTCCTACTACCCCAAGGGCCTCCGGGTCTATTGTGGGATCACTTTACTTTACTGGGACTCGACCTTCTGGCTTGTAGCGTAGTGCCTTAATCACTACGCTACGGCGTGCCCCCATTCATAAATTGTACCAATCAATTTCAAGGATTACAGCTATTTTAAAGACTAATGGTGGTCTTACACTATGTTAAAGAAGATTTGGAAGTTGTTTCCATTATTTAGTCTGCCTCCTGTAGTTTATGCATTACATAATTTTAAAATTTTACTAATTAAAATGGATAATAAATTTTTTAGATAATTGTTTGCAAGTATCATTTAACAATGTGTGCGGGGGGAGGGTGTATGCATGCGTAGGATTTTCATGGCCTATTATAGCAATATCCAAGGAACAAGTCTCCTGGGAAGGATATAGACCATGGGTTCTGAGTTTGAAGATTTTCAAGCTCGTAAAAGAATGTCAAGCCTAAATTAGAGGCCTGAGCAAAATTTAATTGGCCTTTCCAATCCAAGTAACACCTTAGATGTCTCTTTGAGGCAACAAACTACTTGTCACTCTCTGACATCAGTAGGAAAGTAGGTGTAACTAAATTGTCACAGTTAAGTAACTCCCATAAGAGCACTTTTGCCCCACATAGGAATGAATGGGTACTGACAGACAGAATTACTTTTTTTTTTTTTCGATTTAATGAAAATAAGCCTTTTTATTTTTCAGATTCCTATATTGGTAATTGGCACTAAGTACGATTTATCAGAGGAAGTTAGAACACATTCTCATCGAAGATCTTCCACAATAGCAGAAGAGTGTGGAGCAGATGAAATTTTTTTGGTGAGGTTTAAATTTCCTTTTAATACAGTTTGATTTATTATCTTTTGATATTAACTAAAGTTTAATGGTTTATTTTAGGAAGTAACATTTTGAGGTCCTTTTAATCAATTATTTTTAGACTGGAAAGCATCTTACCTCAAATTAATGTTGGTTCAGTTTGAACATGTTTCAATATAATCTTCTATATCATTGTCAGTTTGTCCAGACCATTGAGTTTTATGTTGTAGACCCTGGATGTCGATATCAGTTCCCTCCTCCGGCTGGCCAAAGAACCTCCAAACTAGATCATGTTCAGCAGGAAGACCTAGTGTGGAGGTTCTTCGGCCAGCTGGAGGAGGGAGCTGATATCGGCATCCAGGGTCCACAACATAAAACAGCAGTCTGGGCAAGCTGATGATGATATAGAAGAATACATCGAAACATGTTCAAATTGAACCAACATTAATTTGAGGTAAGATGTTTTCCATTCTCAAAAAAATTTGATTGAATAAAGTTTGTAAAAATATTTGTGAAACCATTAACTGCTATGGAATGTTTGGAGTACTGTATTAATGTCCTCTCCTTTTTCTGAGAGCCCTGATATTTCTGCATAGGTACTCACACTATAATTCAATTACAATAAAACTGTATCCTGTTTTATTTTGAATTACTTTAAATAAAAAATTAATATGGAAAAATTCTTATTATATGAGGGGAAATATGTTCTAAGAAATGAGAGAATGTATATATTAAATATCTTTAAAAAAATCTATGATACTCTAGCTCAGAAGAGCCAAGGCTTACTAAAGTAATTGCTATCACTGGATTTTAGGTGATGGTAGAAAGAGTAAAATTAGTATGATGCAATCCCTCAACCTTAGTTTTACGGCAATAATAAGGAAACTAGAACCCAAGGATATATATAACTTATTTTGAACTATAGAGAATTTTAATTCCTCCTCTGTTACTTTTGATGATGTCATGATATTAGTGAATGCACTGAATTAATATGCATGCAAAGTCTACCACTATGGTCTCGAGGAAGCATGCTGCCTTGTCATGCAGTGGGCCTGGGTGAGATTCCTGGTCGGGATAAGTTTACTGGGTGAGATTTTTTCGGGGTCTTTTCTCACCTGTAAGATAAATGTCTGGAAACTTTAAGGCCCAAACGGTCCCATAACACCAATATCATTAATATTATATTCGCCTAATTAGATTAAGTTTAGTTTAAGGCCTCTCCTGGTGCATCATTACCAGCATCATCAACTCTCATAACATCGGGGCAGCATAACCCCACCTTCCAGGTACCCCAATCTCAGAAATGGGTTACATACCAGGAGAGAACACCAAAAATGACAACCTGGGTCACTGAAAAAAAGTATGCATGTAGCGATGTTTTATGTTTAGATAGGATGTTTTGCATGCATCAGAATATGGCTGTTATTTGAAAAATACTGAGAGATTATCAGCACTAATTTTCCAGTTTCATTTTGATTGGAGCAATTTTTGGGTCAGCTTAACAACAATCATTTGCTCAACATTTAATATTTAATGAAAAACGTGCTTTCATTGATTTTGGCTGCACACTCAGTACTTCTACTATACTTCCCGCATGTAATAATTATAACGTAATATGCAAAATGTCTGTGAAATACTCATATTCAGTATTCATCATTCTTTAATCTGAATCTTCAGTTTATCCGGATAAATTTCAGGTCTTTCTTTTTAGATTCATCTGTTCCCAAGTGTGTAGTGTAATAGTTTTTCCCTAAGGTAAGAATGTAGTAGTAGTAGTAGTAGTATAGGGAATCCATTTTAAGTGGAAACCTTTTTACAGCGTTGCAGCGGCTCTCACTTTCCCCGTTATTGTGCTTGCACCGGCGGGAGTGTGTTACGTTACTACTGGCAAATGAAGCTACAAAATATAAATAACTCAATTAATTTAGATTATAAAAAATAGGCTTAGTACTCACCATTTATTTGAAATACTGATGAAAATGTCCCCCATCTGCAGTAAGACATGCCTCACATCATTTAAACAAATTATCTGCCACTTTCTGTTATTCAGCTTCGGTAATAGATTTCATTGCACGTGTTATTTTGATCTTAAGTTCTAAGGTATGAGGATTATTTTGGTAAACTTTTCCCTTTAGGTATCCCCAAAGATAATAATCACAGTAAGTTAGATCCACTGATCTAGGGGGCCATAAACCTGTGCTAATTATACTGTCATCGAAAACTTCACGTAAAGTTTCTATACAATTATTAGCGGAATGCGCGGTGGCACCATCCTATTGAAAATATCCATATTCCTTTTCTTCCTGTGTCAGTTCATTAAGAAGTGGACACAACATTGTTGTCACATAAACAGCTGAGTTTATGTGGTTTTCAAAAAAAATATTGGCCCAATTATCCGCCATGCGCTTACCACCACACCAAACCCCAATTTTAATGGGATGCAAAGGCACTTCCTGTATAATATGTGGGTTCTCAGTACTTCACATTTGCACATTTTGGGAATTTACATGTCCTGAAAGATGAAACTCTATGGTTATTTCTCAAAAAGTAACATTCCACCAAATAAATTCGCTGTTCAACCGTATACTTCATTTTCGATTACTTTCTTATGTAACAACGACAACAAGTGACATGCGTCCCACTACAACACACTGAAGCAACTAACTGCTAGGATGTTGTGTACAACTTGTCTCCCACATTGCAGTCGTACTGCTCACAGAGACGGCGGCAAAATGATGCGAGGTTTCCTCTTAAAATGGATTCCTTGTAGTAGTCCAATGCCCATTTACTTGGATGTGTTCCATTTGCTTTCTTGCTCCCCAATAGAGTCCAGCCAAGTTCTTGCAGGTGACATCTTGAGAGCTGCGCAATCAATAAGGTGGTCTTTAAGGTAGAATATGTTTATCACTCACCTCATATTGTTCTTCTTATTTGATTATAAACTAGTTTCGGAACATAGTTTCTGTTCCATCCTCAGTATCATCACGACCGTTGTTCTGTCGTCTTGAAGAGTTGTCCTTCTCTCCTTCCATTGGCTGACTGAAAAACCTCGAAACCAGAGAATGACCTGGTTTCGAGGTTTTTCAGTCAGCCAATGGAAGGAGAGAAGGACAACTCTTCAAGACGACAGAACAACGGTCGTGATGATACTGAGGATGGAACAGAAACTATGTTCCGAAACTAGTTTATAATCAAATAAGAAGAACAATATGAGGTGAGTGATAAACATATTCTACCTTAATGAATATACCTCATAGTGAGAATTCCTAAAATAAGTAAGGTGGTCTTTGTCCATTTTTGAGTTATTATCTTGACACAGTATACAATTTGGAGAGTTGAAGATTCCAATTTTGTGTAGGTGTGCTGGCAGATAGTCATGGCCTGTTCACGGTCTGAATGTTGCTACTACTTTGTGCCTTGGTATTAAGTTTTTATTCTGTAAGATAGCCACCCATGATTTCTCATTACTTTGTGTTTTAAAGGGTTCCATCAATTCTTTTTAGAAGTTTCTTTTAATAATTTTTGCAGAATGATAGAGCAGATTCGTTTTCCGTAAAATTTTAGTACCCTATTTGCTAAGAGATCCACCGTTTCATTTCCATAAATCCCACAATGAGAAGATATCCATTAGAGTGGAATAATTTTATTTTGTTTAGTCAATAATCTTATGATCTAAGAAGAATTCACGATTCATTTGATTCTTATTGAGAAAACCTCAATGTAAAAATTCCCAAATTTGTTATATTAATCTTATGATCTTTTTTTTTTTTTTTTTTCATTTCCTACACTTTACAAGAGATTGGAGAATTATGTGTTGTTATAGCTTGTATAGCTGAGGTTGAGTCACTTAAAACAGCTGCTCTCTGCAATGTATTTATTCTGTATAGGAGTTGTTTTAGTGCTAGCTCTATTGCCTGAATTTCTCCATAAAAGTGTGTGCAATTTTTTCCTACAAGGTAAGAATGTTACTGTACTTTGCTAATGACCAGTTTATAGGAATACCACATTCTTACCTTCTACCCCTAGTTGCACCCTGTTCTTGAGTGACAGTGAAGAATTATACAATACTTTTCTTCCACCACCCAAATCATGATATACATCTTCTTTCAATTCTTTCCAACTCCCCAATCACTCTTTATTCATACTCTGCATTTTTTGGTAATTTGTGAAATTATAAAACATCAAAGTGGAAGAATCCCAATCAGAAACAATTTCCATGGAACTGATGCTAGTGAAATGCCTCTGTGATGATGATGATGATGCATGTAAATGATGTACCAAAATGACACAAGATAAACTCGCCCATTATTTTAGTGGACAATAGAACTAAAACTGCTAATTTCTTGACACTATTGAACTTCAGATTCATGACCATGCAAATGTAAGCTTTCGATACATCCATATCCAGAACTTATATTTTTCAACCATTCCCTGTATAATCCACCTCTCTCAAGATATTACTCTCCCACCCCATTCTTGGTCTACATACTGGGAGCTTTCCTGTGGTTTTCCTACGTGAAGTTTCCATGCTCATCTCTCATTGCCTATTTATGTCACATGTCCTTCCCAACATAATCTATGAGAATTAACTTCCTCATAATGTTACTTCCTATTGTATTTTTAAATTAATGTTTATTATTAATTTGTTTAGCTACATTGGCTGAGGGACTGTGACATATGGCTGACCATATGTGACCTCTATACTGGCTAGCTTATCATACACTCTGATTAACACATGTAGGCCAAGGGCCTCCTAGGCCTATTGCACCATGGAATTTTTTTTTATTAATCTGGTTTCTCAGGAATATTATATAGCTCACTGTTATGTAGCATTCTTCAGTCACCTGTCTGTTGGTCTCTTTTTGGTAAAAAAAATGTGCCTAAGCTCTTTATCCTTGAATACTCATTGTGTTATCTCTTAAAATAGTAAATCATGTTTCACATTATTATATTATGGCTGGAAGAATCACCATTTAACATTATTTTTTGAGACAAGAGTCCCTGTAATGATAATAGCTTGTGTTTCCAGAGTTGAATCTATGTTTAAAATGGCAGAAATAACACTAAATATCTACTCAACTATATCACAAAATATCACTTCCTAAATTAAATATTAATTATCTACTCAACTGTTCATGAAAAATAAAAGATACTTATTAATTTTTTTTTAACCATGTGTAATTTGCCTAATGTATATATTATATTTTACCTGCTGCTTCTCAATCCGAGTAGCTGATCAGTTGTCCTCGCTAGGTTAATTTAATATCCTATACTGGAAAGAAAAGAAGAAAAGAAAAATTGTCTCCATGATTCTTAAGATACTGGTCAGACATGCCAACTGGACAGTGTGTTTGTAGAGTATTTGAAACTAAACTTCATGGCATAACAGACCCAGAAGGCCCTGGTCTACTAGTTGGTTACTGGCTTTACATCCACATGTGTTATTCACAGAGGTGTATGATCATCCAAACACTATAGGGATAACATGTGGTCACCATGTCAGATCCCCAGCCATTATAGCTGATTTTCTCAACTTGGAGCTGGTGCTTATTATTGTTACCCAAATTCCTCATGATGCTGGGAGGGCATGGTCACATACTGTCCAAATTTCCCTTCAAATATATCACTTTGTTGTGTACTTTATGATAACCTTTCTATTTATTCTTTTCTTCTTTCAAATTTTTCTAGAGTTTTTGTTAAATTTTCTTTGTGGTTTCAGGATTGTCGCCAGGCACGCTCTTTAGCAGCTGGGTCAAGTTCTGCTGTCAAATTAAGTCGTTTCTTTGACAAAGTGATAGAAAGAAGATACCACTCTCGAGACGGAATCAGCCCATTTTCAGAAAGAAGGCGAACATTAGCATCTCTTAACCAAAAGTTCTATCATAATGATTAAATAATTGAAATACCCACTTGCTAGTTATTTCAGTTTTTGTGTTCCATATTGCACATAAATTTTGCTTTCTAGTTTGAAACATTTATTTAGAATATAAATCTTTCCTTGTTTGAACATAAACATTATTTCAATTTTTATATTTCAAGATATATTTCATATTTTTCTTTAACAACTATTAGTACTATTTCTATGTAAATATTTCAACTCATATTTAAGTGAGGTGCAATATCACCAGAAACAAAATGTTGATGTTTTGTCCAACTTGTGCTAATACTCTTGGAGTCGAAGAAGGTCTAAATTGCTTAAGATTTTCGTGTAATACTTGTCCATATATTTATAATATTTCACGTCATATGGGCATAAAAATATATCCAAAACTGAAAGAAGTTGATGATGTGTTGGGTGGTGCTGCAGCATGGGACAATGTAGATTCCACTGAAGAAAGGTGTCCAAAATGTTCTCATCCAAGAGCATATTTTATGCAAATACAGACTCGTTCTGCTGATGAACCTATGACAACCTTCTATAAATGCTGCAATCATCAATGTGGACATCGATGGAGAGAATAGACATGTCTTTTTTTTTTTAATTTGTAGAATTTCATAAAATTGTAAAAAAATAATTCAATATAATGAGAGGGTTAATTTATAATAATATAGGTTATGAATTATTTAAGTTATGTGGGTAGGAAATAACACTATGAGGTTTTTTAATATTGTTTATTTTTTCTTTCACTCACCTCATACTTCATAACTCTTCTCAGACCCGGGTTTCGTCACATCATTTGCGACATTCTCAATGCTGTGTCATGTTCACAACTGACATCCAACGGCCTTCTATCCTGTAGACTGACCTCCGCGCCATCTGATGGCTGACCGACAAACTTCCGAATCAATCCCCTCTCCTTATAACCAGGTATTTCAAAATTCATAGTTGTGTTTTCATTCTTGCATATGTACATTTTTGGGGAAAAAAATTACATATGCAAGAATGAAAACACAACTATGAATTAAATTTGAAGAGAAAAATTTTTGCCTAGACCGGGACTCGAACCCAGGACCCTTGGCTTTCCGGGCCAAGTGCTCTACCAACTGAGCTATCGAGGCGAGTTACGATCTAGACGCAAATTTTTCTCTTATATACGTTGTAATTCCCTATTGCCAAATGCTTTTGAAACCATTGTTTCTATCTTTGCAAATGGCGGCTTCTTAGTTAAGAAGACATTTATTGGAAATTTAACATTACTTTAAAAGCCAGTAAGGCCTCTAATGATGTTTTTATTATTAATTTAACATTTCTCAATGAAAGATAAATTAAATTTGAAGAGAAAAATTTTTGCCTAGACCGGGACTATAGGGAATTACAACGTATATAAGAGAAAAATTTGCGTCTAGATCGTAACTCGCCTCGATAGCTCAGTTGGTAGAGCACTTGGCCCGGAAAGCCAAGGGTCCCGGGTTCGAGTCCCGGTCTAGGCAAAAAATTTTCTCTTCAAATTTAATTTATCTTTCATTGAGAAATGTTAAATTAATAATAAAAACAACAACTATGAATTTTGAAATACCCGGTTATAAGGAGAGGGGATTGATTCGGAAGTTTGTCGGTCAGCCATCAGATGGCGCGGAGGTCAGTCTACAGGATAGAAGGCCGTTGGATGTCAGTTGTGAACATGACACAGCATTGAGAATGTCGCAAATGATGTGACGAAACCCGGGTCTGAGAAGAGTTATGAAGTATGAGGTGAGTGAAAGAAAAAATAAACAAAATTATGTTGAGTTGTTTTTGACTCGCCTCATACTTCTTAACTTCCTCGCAGACTCGAGTTTCATCATTGCATTTGTGACATTCTCAATGCTAAATTTTGAAATACCTGGTGAAAAGGAGAGGGGATTGATTTGGATGTTCGTCGGTCAGCCATCAGAGGGCACGGAGGTCGGTCTGCAGGAGAGAAGGCTGTTGGACATCAGTTGTTATCATGATATAGCATTGAGAATGTCACAAATGCAATGATGGAACTCGAGTCTGTGAGGGAGTTAAGAAGTATGAGGTGAGTCAAAAACAACTCAACATAAATTAAAATATGAATTATTTCTTTCATTTATCTTCTCATTTTCAAACTAAAATAAGTAACTTCAGAATATGACAATCAAATAATACTACTCTATTCTATTTTATAGATGGATTCAGTTGTGATGATCTACGTTGTCATCCAATTCCTAACCATCACAAATCCTTATCCTTTCACAAGTCTCTCTATATATGTTTCTCTCCTTCATTTTTTTCTTCAGTACTCTTTCTCCAACTGTCCTTTATTGCTCTCTTAGTCCTTTTTCTTTGTTGTCCATAAAAATATTTGCTTTGGTTGTCTTCTTTTATTATTATTTTAAATTTCACAAACAATATATTGAATTATTTTAATACTTAAAATTGGTAATCTTGCATCTGTTTTAAATTTTTTGAAATTGTTTGTGTGTGTGTGTGTGTGTGTGTGTGTGTGTGTGTGTGTTTGTTTTTTTCTTATCAAGAATTTTGAAAATTTAAATTTACTTACAACTAATGAAGACTAGGTACAGAAATTAATATAGATGCTTTTGTATATAGATATTTTATTTAATTCTATTATATGTGTTAATGTACATAATATTTATTCCTATAGATTGTCTAATTTTCATTATATTTTCTCTTATACTGTTCTTAGCATTGTTTTGAAAGTTTTAAAAATTTAATATAGTTGTATCACTCATCCCACTAATCAAATGTACAACTATCAATTTTATACCATAATTATGTCCATTGCATTAGCTCAGGTGGTAGCTGCTTCTCTCGTGACTTGTCATTCCAAGTTTGATTTCCAGCATGATTGGAAATTTTAATTACAAAATTTTCATTCTTTAGGCTAGGAGGGCTAATAGTGTACAATTTTTAATAACTTGATTTTGCACCAGAAGCCTGGATTAAATTCTAAATCCCTCTGCAGTATATATGTTGAGAATGCAAATAATACTATTGATAGCAATTCATCAGTCATATGCGGATGTTAAGCCTGGTGGTTTTCTTGTGGTTTTCAACACTCTAACACTGCACAAACACTTAAATAGACACTCATCTTTGTACACAATATAAAAAAACACATAACCTACATAACGAACCTAGTTGTGCATAAATTGAAAATAGAGCACAAATGCCTAGTGGGGAAGCCAAGGCATGAAAAGTGCAATGGTTCGTGTTGAAACACACACATTATAATATTATAGTTTGGATATTTTAAGATAATATAACATTCCGCTATATGCTGGCAACTAAAATTGTTCATCATAGTCTTACTCCACTTTGTAGAGAATTGCTGAAATATAATTTTTTAAAAGATAAATTAAACCTTATTGTGATTTATTCCTATAAAAGTTCAATATAATTTTAAAAGATTTACAAAGCTGAAGAGGTTACAGTTTATTGTCTTTATATACAGGAGGTATATGAAATAATGGAAACACCATCCAAATCTTTATTACTGTGGTGTTGGCCACCATCATCTTTTAAAACAGCTGCAATTAATTCCTATAAAACTTAAATATAAGCTGCAATTATTTTTATTGGAATTGATTCATACAACTGATGAATGTATAAACATATTCTGTGGGCATCTTGTTTAATTTTTCATGGAAAATTTCTTCTGGCTCTTTATGGAAGTCCTTACTGTGGTTTTCTATGCATACCATATTGCCTCAATAATATTCAGATCTGGAAATTGAGCGGCCATAGAAGACATCTGACCTCTCCTTCATGCTCCTCAAATGTCATTTTCAAATGTAGCATTATGTGAAAGGAACAATGTATGTACCATTGAGTATATATTGTCCTTTAGAATGCCTTTACAGACCAGAACAGTCTTATTTGCCATTCACTGTGACAATAGGACGTGCAGAATACAAGGATATTGCAGACCAAACCATTATTGACCCCCTACGTTTAACACTTTGAGTCCAGCGGTGGTACTAGTACCATGAGATTTAAATGACACTGAACCAGAAAACACCCCTGTAAATCCGCCTGCACAGGCATGCCGAGGGATTTAATTTTCTCCGGTTTCAGTATAATTTAAATGCCGTGGTACTAGTACCACTGCAGGACTCAAAAGTGTTTATGAGTGAGCTGAAAATAACTTTTTACATCTCACCTCATAAAACTCCAGGACTGGTTTCAGAAGCCAGTCCTGCGAGAAACACAGATTTTTATAAGCTGAGATGTAAAAAGTTATTTTCGATTCACTTCTATAAATTGTGAAATGACTCATAATGTTTAATTCCCATCCTAGAATTTTTATTTAAAGTGTAAATGTTAATAAGGTCTCAAACTCATCATACCCTATTACATTTTACCAATCATTAGCAATCCAGATCTTTCGTTCATAACACTACTGTTTTTACTTTATTGTATTTCTGTCTGCAATCAATGGTTTACTTAATTGCTCATCTGCCATAAAGTAATATCTAGCTGCACTGTTCTGTTGGAAACTAGTTCTGTTATGTATTTTTGCAGTCACTTTTTCTGCAGTAGTTTTATGATTTTGTGATATAATTCTTTTCAGAACTTTCAATCTCCTTTATTTAGTTTCTTTTTGTGACCATTGTACCTTTTATGAAGATTGTTTCACCTTGAAAGTATACTGACATAACCTTAGAAACTCCTTGAAAACCTTAACAATTTGCCAGGTTTGGTCACTGTAGCTCCAGTTAACTGGGCACCAACAATTTGTCATCTTTGAAAGTCACTCAGGTCATACATCATAAGTTTGATTACACATCTACAACTATAGTAAAAGAAATGCTTGTGCAATTGAGTACAGTACTAGATTCAGCGTAAATATCTTGATTCATTCATCATTACATGTTTCCAGTCATAACTAATTCACGATTCCAGTACATAATTACACTATTTGAAGAGTTGATTGGTGATTTTCCTATGTAAAAAAACTCCATACCATGTGTTTATTGCAATGTAGCTGTATTGGTGTATTTGCAGCTTATGTGGGCATTTCTTAAAATTTTGGTAACAACTTAAATCCTCTCATCACATAAAGGTGAGTGCCCACGATGTTGCTCTGGACTTTAATGCCCCGAAAATCTATCAACCCTGGCCGGGTTTAAATCTGCGAACCTTGGAATCTGAGGCAAGAATGTTAAACATCTGAAAGAAAAAGAAAATTCATTTCATAGAGAACCTGTCAGGTTAACCAAGATCATAAAATTAAACATACTAAAAATATGTGTTTTTCCATTATTTTGTCTATCGCTTGTGTGTGTGTGTGTGTTTATATTATTATTATTATTATTTTTTTTTTTTTTTCAATGTCAGCAGGTTTTATAATATTTCAGGCATTCTCTCCTTTGATTGGCAGATTATATTACAATTATATTGCACATCCCTCTTGTACAATGAAAAGTTGCATTTGAATTGTCTTATTTATAATCTTTAAAATATTATAAAATATTAAATCACATAAACCCATGTTTTCATTAATTACACATTTTGTTATGATGGCTTAGAGAATTTGCAGGAAAAATATTACTACTTCTTCATTACGTGTATTCAGCCTTAGCTGATGTCACAAATCCATTGCATACTTATGCTATTATGCTATAAGTTGCAATGGGACTGCATTTGAACATGCAGCTTATGTGGGCATTCAAGGTGAGTGTCCACGAGGTTAAAAGAAAGAGAGATAGGAAAGACAGAAATTAACCCTTCAGCCTCGAATACTCTAATACCATCGGGGTCGAAGAAAACAAAGAGGTCAGGCAAGGGAGACTGGACAGGAAAGTAAAAAAGAGGGATCTGGTACTACAAAAGGAAGAAAAACCAGATCGGTTAAAGATAAAAGTAAGGAGCAAAACACAAGTAAGTGGAAGCAATGTTTTGCTCAGCTAGGGCACCTTGTGGTCACCATCCACATATCCCCTAGATGGGGACCCCTGAGGGTCAGGGAAAATATTACACTTTTATAATTTATGAATATACTCATTTTCACATAGGTTCTGAGGAAGTTAATTCTAATAATCACGTCTCTCAAAAATCTACTCAGCTATTGATCAGCATGTAGAAATGGTTAAAGTAGAATGCATTTTGTGTTCTTTTAATTTGTGGCTTTATTCCTGAATTTCATTTGAAATTGATTAGGAAGGCTCCATAATTATAAAATTATGCTATTTTTAATGTAAAATTTATTTCAGAGTTTTGAGAGGAATTAAATTAATAAAATTATTAAACTCTATAGGGTCTTCACGTCCCATAAAATTATTTAAGCTTTTTTACTTAATAATTCAATTATATTAAAATAAGACAGTATTTATTTCGTCCCACCTTTCACCAGAAAATAAAATACTCACTCCTGTACTTATGTGTTTCTTATAATTAGATACATGAAATTAGTGACATAATTAAGAATTGTACTGTAATTTTATTAAAACTTTTGTTAGATTTGTTTTATTTCTTAAAAACATTTCTGCAAAAAGTTAATTTTCATCCATTACTATAACCTGGTGCTTCATTAAGTTTGTACTGTACTTAGAATACCAAGGCAATTATTTCTTGAGTCAGCTTTATATTGTATAATTCCCTACAATAGTCTTATTTTGATTTTTATTCTATATGTGGACTGTATAAAATGTGTTATATAACATAAAGTTGTAATTACAAATTTATATTGACAATAAAATTTTACATACATCACTGACATTCCACTTATTGTGTAAGTAAAGATATCTGACAATAATCCATGTCTCATTTGCCCTGGCATTATAGAAAAATATAGTGTATATTTGAAGAGAAAAATTTTTCGCCTAGACCGGGACTCGAACCCGGGACCCTTGGCTTTCCGGGCCAAGTGCTCTACCAACAGAGCTACCGAGGCGAGTTACGATCTAGATGCAAATTTTTCTCTTATGTATGTTGTAATTCCCTTGCGCCAAATGCTTGAAACCATAGCTTCTATCTTTGCAAATGGCGGCTTCCTAGTTAAGAAGACTTTTATTGGGAATTTAACACTACTTTATAGCCAGTAGGGCTTCTATTGACGATTTTATTATTAATTTAACACTTCTCATAGAAGGATAAATTATATTTGAAGAGAAAAATTTTTCGCCTAGACCGGGACTTGAACCCGGGACCCTTGGCTTTCCGGGCCAAGTGTGAGGGAATTACAACGTACATAAGAGAAAAATTTGCGTCTAGATCGTAACTCGCCTCGGTAGCTCAGTTGGTAGAGCACTTGGCCCGGAAAGCCAAGGGTCCTGGGTTCGAGTCCCGGTCTAGGCGAAAAAATTTTCTCTTCAAATATAATTTATCCTTCTATGAGAAGTGTTAAATTAATAATAAAATCGTTAAAATATAGTGTGTTCATTTATTTACTGTATTATAAACTCCATGGCGTCCCGCACCGTAGCCGAGAGGTTAAGGTAGGAAGCCTTGGCGCAGAGCTACTGGACTTGCGCTGGTTCGAGTCTCCATGGGGGAAGACATTTTCTCATGGTATTTCGGCCAGTATGGGACCGGTGCCCACCCAGCATCGTTAGGCAATTGGGTAGCTACAATAAGTAGTGGCTCCAGGTTGAGGAACCAGCTATAACGGCTGGAGGACTCAACATGCTAACCACATGTCACCCCCTACACTGGCTGTTGATCATCTACCTCTGTGATTGACACGTGGATGTGAAGGGCCAGCAGCCGGCTGGTAAAAGGGCAACCGCTGAAAAGTGGAAAGACCCTCAATCGGAATCGGAAATAAACTCCATGGCAAGACAGGCCTAGAAGGTTCTTGGCCTCACATCCACATGTGTTGATCACAGAGGTGGAATATCTAGCCAGTATAAAGGTGACGGCTGTTCAATATGTCAAGTCCTCCAGCCATTATAATTGGTTTCAACCTGAGCTGCTGCTTATTGAGCTACCAAAAATCATGATGATAGTAAGTGGCCACTGGCCACCAATCCCATACATAGAATGATTATATTATTTTGTTCATATAGTTCCTAGTTGTTTATATAGATTGCTCTCTTTTTTAAAACCATGAAACAGTTTCAAATTTTATGTATGTTGCTGGGTTAGTGGTCATTTCCTGTTAAAAATGATATATGTGACACTTATATGACACCAAACGTGTAAAAGAAATTCTAAAATAACCGAGGGGCTCTGTTCAGTCTTGTTAGCACGAGCGTGGAAGTCAAGTGTTTATGAGTTTCGCTGTGGCCTCTACAAATAATCAGAGTGAGAAAATTTCAGGATGGTTGAACGAAGAACTAAGTAATAGTAGTTTGAGCCTCTCATCTAGTACTACTGAATCGAGTTCAAGTGATGATGTGCCGGTTCGTGAACTTATAACAGATGACATTGAAAGTGATAATGGAGTTGAACATGTGGGGGTGGGGGGGGGGCGTGGCAGATACCGCAGTATTTGTATGGGAGGATATGGAAAATTATACCAGCAATAGAGACCAATTTTTAGGAAATCATGGCCCTGTCAATGCTGCTGTGAATATCAGTGAAGGAATAAACATTTTCAAATTATTTTTCTTGTTGGAACTAATGGAGATGATAGTAAAGGAAACTAACTTGTATGCTGAACAGCAAATAAAAAAACAATTTTTCCCTCTTCCACGACATTCTCAGGTGTGGGATTGGAAACCGACTACAATAGATGAAATTTACATTGTTCTAGCTCTTTTTATGCTAATGGGAATTGTTCGAAAGCCTACTTTTTGTTCCTATTTTTCAAAGAATGCCACAATAGCAACTCCAATTTTTGGTTCAGTTATTTCACTGGATATATTTGAAGCTATTTGTAGATACTTGCATTTCAACAACAATGAAAACATGAACTCATTCCAAGGCCCTCACAAGCTATTTAAAATTTTTCCTATAGTTGAATACCTAAATTGCAGATTTCAGTCACTATACTTATCTTTGCAAAACATTGCAATTGATGAGTCTCTCACATTATGGAGAGGGAGGCTGTCTCTTAGTATATTCCACTGAAGGCTTCAAAATTTGGTATAAAAAGTTTTGAATTATGCGAGTCCTCAACCGGATATTTGTGGTCTTTTGTCATTTATACAGGGAAAGATAAAATTTTAGATCAAACATTTCAACTGGAGATAACTCTAAAAACATCAGCCATTGTTATGAAACATACAGAACCGTTGTTAGGGAAGGGTTACACCTTATGGATGGACAACTATTATAATTCTCTGTCATTACCGCTCACGCTAAAATCAAATAAAACTGACTGTATGGGGACATTGCGTCTCAACAGGAAAGACACCAAAACTTGTGAAGGAGAAAAAATTGAAAAAGGGGGAAATTGTAGCTCAGCATTCTGGTCCAATTTCAGTGCTAAAATGGGATGACAAGAAAAATGTTACTATGATATCTACGTATCACAGTGATAGCACATGTAAAGTAACAAAAAATGGCTCTGAAAAAGAAAAGCCAAAATCTGTTCTGGATTATAATTTCAATATGGGAGGTGTGGACCTAAAAGACCAATTGCTACATGCATATTTGTTGGAAAGAAAGAAAATAAAAAAGTGGTATATGAAAATATTTCTTCGTCTTCTGAATGTTTCTGTACTAAATAGCATGATTATCTGTAGGGAGAATTCTCAACAAAATAAACTGGACCATCTCAAGTTTCGCATTGACCTTGCAGAAGCATTACTTGCGGAACATCGGGGTGGTGTTGAAAGAAAGGTTCCTGGACGTCATTCAACTGACAATACAATACCGCGATTAGTTGGCAGGCATTTTCCAGAAAGAATACCCCCAAGAGGAAATAAAGCCCTCCCCAGCAAAAGATGTGTTGTATGTTACAAAAACAACAAACGAAAAGAGACCGTGTTTTGGTGCCCGGACTGTGAAGCAGGATTGTGTGTGGAGGGGTGTTTCAAAATCTATCACACTAAACTTAATTTCTAAGGTATTGTAAATTTTATTTATATTAAATGTGTTAATTATATTACTGTAATTTATAATTATTATAGTTAACCTCACATTTAACTTAATAATAGCCTAACATTTAACTGTAGAAATTTTCATTTTTATATTTTAATTATCAATCGAGATATTTAATTTTTACGAATGTTTACATTGTAACTTACAAATTTAAATACCCTTCCGAGAGCTCCTCCCGCAGCTGGGAACCGCCAGGGGATTTAAATGCTCCCACATTGAGGGGTTAAAATAAAATGTATTTAATTCATAAAATTTTTAATACAAATATCACGAAAGAAACTGCATAATTGAGGTCCCGAACCTGCGACCTTCATTAACAGAAACAGTGACTGCATGCTGTATCGCTGACCTAAGAGGACATGTAGAAGTGTCTTCAGTTCATGCCACATAACACAGTAGCTCAGGGACTGCACAATTACGACTAGTTTCCTAGTTTGAACCCAGCGCTGTGCCGAGTAGGACTTAGAAGAAATGTACGTTCAAGAAATTACTATTTTTTTTGTCTAAGGTTGTACATTTTTGTAATGCCTCACAAAAAGTTTTTTTTTTGTTATTTCATATATGGGCCTACTGTAAAATTATAATTTCTGAGTTATGGACAAGATTGTGACAAAAAAAAACATTGAGAACAATATTGCGTTCTCCAGGACATGCCAGGTCTCCAATTAGACATCTTTCTCGATTGAAACCCTACAGCGAAGTGAAGTAATATCACGTGATCTGTTCTCCCACCAGCAGTTCAGTAATGCCATGTGATCTGTTCTCCCATCAGCACTTCATATTGTGGCCTCTTTGGCCGTGCATTTTGCGCAGACGGTTTATTTCGAACAATTTTCTCTACATTTTTCGCGAACGGAGAATAACTACCATAATTAAAATAACTCAGAACAGGACCTCTGATTTTAAAAATTTACATATTTTACGCTCCCCAATTTTCAGTGGCCGAAGTAAATTAAAAATGCACAAATTATGAGAGCAAATACGGTATGTGATTATTCTCTTAGGGGAGGAAATGTATGATTAAGTCCAGTTACAGGTTTACTAGTACTTGCTTGTATTCTTCTTATTTTGGAGAGGTTTTTTACTGCCATTGTATCATAAATTTGGAATCATCCACTCCTGTGGTCTCAGGGTAGCGTGCTGCCTTGTCATGCAGCGGGCCCAGGTTCGATTCCCAGTCGGGACAGTTTTTCTGGGTGAGGTTTTTATTGGGGTTTTTCCTCACCTGTAAGACAAATGTCAGGGAAACTTTAAGGCCCAAACGGTCCCCGAAATCATATGGCCATCACAATCATCATCATTCATATTCATCTTAGGTTAAGCTTAGGATTAGGAACTCTCCTGGCGCACCATTATCATCATCATCACACATCATATCATCGGGGCAACGTAACCCTGCCTTCCAGGCGCCCCAACCTCAGAAGTGGATTACAAGTATGCCATGCCAGGAGAGAACACCAGGAATGTCAAAAGACAACCTGGGGCATTTGAAAAAAAAAATTCCAATATTGACCTGATAAGTAGGATGTATCAGGCCTATGTGTTGTGTATAATGAATTGACATTTACATGGATATATATTTAGAAATTAATTTTAGTTGTTCTTTCATTGCTAGTAAAATCCTTTATTAATAATAAATCATTTTGTTGGTCTATGCAAGTATCAGTTCATGAATCTTGTTACTAGTTGCTAATAGATTATACTGACTATTTAACTCATGCCCCAAATGGGAGTCAATGACGAATCACGTTTCAATGATTTATCTAGAGAATTTGGAAATCAAGAGTGGCATTTGTTAGGACTATTTAACGAATAAAATTAAGCTGTTTACTCACAAATCATTATTTAACTATAGTTATTTTAAAATATTTATATATTTAATGTAAACGGCGATGTTTGAAAACAAATGAGAAACGATAGGTACGCTTCTACTGCTTCTTTTGTTTATCACTGCAACCAGATCATACTATTTATTGCCAAAGGAACGCAATATTGTAAGAATGCTCTCTAGTGGAGAAAAAATGAAACACATCAATCTGTATATTAATTCATTTTTGATGTCGTATGATGTAAATATGACAATTATATTTTTCTCGATTATTACCTGGGAAAAAATACATTTAAGAAAGTGCAAACAGTGGTTTCTTTTTTTGGTGGTATAATCAATTGCTACAAATGTTGACATGTAAGCACTATTATATACAATCTGGTAGCCGTATTTGTTATAGGCTCAGTCACTGCAAAATAACGGTCAGACCTGTTCAGAATATTAAAAAGGAGGAGCTTTGTTTAATATATGATAATCCTAACACTGATAAATATTTCGTGAAACACGACTCTGATTGGTTGTAAAACAGAAATCATTGAAACGTGATTGGTCATTGACTCCCATTTGGGGCATGAGTTAAATAGTCCTCACTTCGTGAGTCGTGAATTTATCGATAATTTGGAAATCACTCGTGGCATTACTTATGATAATTATTAAATATCAGTACTTATTGAATAACATTCATTATAGAGATGTGGTTGCCAACATGTTCATTCAGGTTTCTGTTATAACCAGTTATCAACATATTTATTTAGGTTAGATAAGATTTTTTTTTTATATTTGAAGTGAGATGTATTAAATTTATAATAAAAACATAGGTTAGATTAGATTTGATTATTTTATTTGAATTCATGCAGACTGATACATGGCATAGAATCCTCAAATTGATTAACGAAGATTCAAAATGTGAAACTAAAATTTACCGATCAACCTAGGTTGAGTATAAATGTACATTTTGAAATACATTAGAAGCACATTACTAATGAACTAAACTAACCAAACTGAGTTTTCATTATTTTTAATGGAGTGGTGTAGAAATGGGTACACATGTTCAAGCGAGCTTATGCTTGTGCAAGTATAAATAAATACCCGTCACCTCAACATGTATAAGCATTATTGCACAAACATCAGTTTGTGTTTAGAAAATGTTGAGTACAGATGAAGATTCACTGGCTTTGGCTGATGTAAGCTCTCCATACATCCCTATTCTGAGATTTTTCCAATCTTCCCCTATATAATTTATTTCTCTCAAATCTAGGTGCATGTTATTTTTTCACTTCATTATTGGCCTATCTATTGGGTGCTTTCCATCTGGTTTTCCTATACTCCACCTCATTCATGGTTCACCTACCCTCTGGTTTTCTTACTAGAGTTTTCATATCCATATTTTTGCCACTTGTCCTGCCCATTACAGTCTATGAGACTTTAATTGTTCTTATTACATCTGCTTTGCTGTTATGTAGCCTTCTCCACTTACCTGCCTGTTCGTCTCTCTTTGGCTATGAAATCTGGCGATATATTGTAAAAATAACCATAGCCGAGCGTTTAAGGCATGATGCCTTGGTGAAGAGCTATGGGACTTTCACTGACTCGAGTCATCATGGGGAAAGATATTTACTCATAGAATTTCGGGCAGTATGGGACCGGTGCCCACTCAACATCATGAGGAATCTGGACACCTAAAATTAGTAGCAGGTTCAGATTGACAAAACCAGCTATAACGACTGGAAGAGCCAACATGCTGACCACATGTTGCTTCTATACTGATTAGATGGTCGTACACATTTGCGAGTAATATATATGGATGCAATTGCAGCAGCTATCTGGTAGGTTAAGGACTTGCTAGGATTGTCATGCCTTGGAGAAGGCATAAATATATGCAAGGTAATTATGCCAAGTATACACCATAGATTATGTGTTGTAATTTCGTTCATCCCTCCGGGCCTGGGCATTATTTTGAAATTTCGATAAATAATTATTGAATTAAAATACAAATGAATGAGTGGTTCCCTTGTCTCCGCCAAATAAACTTATAAATACTCCCTATTCTCAAAATTAAAAATGTCGACGGAGAACAATCGAGGCGACGAGAAAGTTCTGAAGATGAAGCCGCCATTGAAACCGCAGTCTAATTAGAAGACTGGATATGAGGTGAGGTAAGAAGCATTTTAATTTAATCTTAAGCTTGCATAAGCTTCCATAGACATGTTCAATCACGCTTGATGAAATTTCCATCAATCCTCAAGCTGTTTTGACCAAAGTTTGTATACACAGTTTCGAACATGCTTGTGAAGCACGTTTGAACGTTTATAAGTTATTAATGGGAAATAACATTATGAGGTTCTTCAATTTATGAATGAGTCGATTCTAATCTTAGTTCATATTTTTCAAACATGGGAACTGCAGTTTTCAAGAGGCAACCCTCTCATCCTCAGCCGACAGAATCCGGTAGTCGTGTTGTCGTTTGAGGATGAGAGGGATGACTCTTGAAATCAGCAGCAGGGATTAGTCTCTGTCTGCAGTTCCCATGTAAGAATCGACTCATTCATTAATGTTTGAACGTGTGTACCCTCCTTTATGATAACGTGTGACGTCAGAGTTTGATGTCACAACGCTTATAATAAATATAGAGAGAAGGTGCGCCTGAATAAGTATTAAGAACATCGCAAACGATCACGTAGAAATATGTCAATTACTTTGCAATGGAGAAATTAGTCTGAATGCTATGAACATAGATCAAAAGAAGTAATCCCTGGCCAAGAATATCTATAAGAACATCGCTCAGCGTTTACCCACTAACGACACCGCTTTACAACGCTTATAATCTTAGTATATTATTAAACTAAAATGCGCACAAGTTCACTTTGTTTTTACAGTTATGAATCTGTGCAGGTCTCAATTAATATTACTAAGGTCTTCTCTTTGTTCTAGCCTGAAACCCTTTCTTCTCTATTCTAATTCCCTGATATAATTCTCTAATGTTCCTATTTTTGGTATTAATTTCAAAATCATTGATCTTCTCTCTCAAATATTCCCTCTTTTTACTCTTTAGTAACCTCGTGGTTTCCCTTCTAATACTACCGAATTGCTCTAAATTTACCTCATTTGGCTCGTGTTACCATTTAATTTTTGCTAGCTCTCTTTTCTTTACAATTTCGGCACATCCATCATCAAACCATTTCTTGTTTTGCCTCTTTTTTTAAATAACCAATGCTTTCTTATGCTAACAATTTAATAGTATCTCTTATAGCCTCCCATTCTTTATTTATATTAGTTTCTTCTTCGTTTGCCACATTTTCATCTGAAGAATTCAGTACTAGTTTTTTAAATCAAAAGTTTCAGAATCATATTTAGCGTTCGTTCTTCTCATACGCGATAGCCGTTGTCTGATTTTTACCCTGACCAGATGATGATCCGAATTGCAGTCTCTCCCTCTAACTGATCTAACATCGATGATGCTACTGTGCCAGCGTTTGTCTACTAATATTTGATCTATCTGGTTCAAATGGAAAAGTTACGTTAATCAGCTATTAAATGTACATACAAAATAGGATATTGAAGAGGATAATTTGTAGATAGCAGAGGTGCTAGTCGCAGAACCAAGCGCATAAGAGGTTCAAATGGCGATAGAAAAATTGAAGCTGTATAAAGCATTAGGTTTAGAAGAGATCCGAGCATAACTGATAAAATCAGGGGGAGAAAAATTGATTGTTAAGATACGCCAGTTGCTTAATATCATTTGGGATAAAGAGGCACTTCCAGATGAATGGAAATAATCGATTATCGTACCAATTTATAAGGAAGGAGCTAAAACTGATTGCAACAACTACAGGGGCTTCTCATTACTCTCAATTTCGTACAAAATTCTAACAAATATATTTGTAAGCAGATTTACTCCT
Organism: Diploptera punctata; assembly: GCA_030220185.1. NCBI lineage: Eukaryota > Metazoa > Arthropoda > Insecta > Blattodea > Blaberidae > Diploptera > Diploptera punctata. The sequence goes on along the minus strand of JASPKZ010001230.1, from coordinate 691,572 downwards.
TATATCAATGATATCCTAGGAGATCATCAATGTTCATTTAGAAGAAACAGGTCTACAACAGATCAGATTTTTAGTATAAGACAGATTTTAGAAACGAAATGGGAATATAGTAGTACTGTACATCAACTATATGTAGACTTCAAGAAAGCATATGATTCAATTAAGAGGGAGAAGTTATATAGTATCCTGCTGGAGTTCGGAATTCCTAAAAAGTTAGTTAGACTTATACGAATGTGTCTAAATGGCACAAAGAGCAAGGTGCGTGTAGGCAAACAGTTTTCGGACACTTTTGAAATCCAGAATGGGTTGAAGCAAGGAAATGCACTATCTCCTCTACTGTTTAATTTTGTACTAGAGCATGCCATTACATCTTTAGAGAATGAGGAAGGCTTACAACTCAATGATATTAATAAGCTGTTAGTTTATGCTGACGATGTAGTATTATTGGCCGATAGCGAGGAGATACTAAAGGACAACACGCACACACTATTGAGTAACACTAAGGAATTAGGACTGGAAGTAAATATAAATAAAACTAAATATATGGTCACACGTAGAAATACAGTATATAATGGAAATGGACAGCTAATGACAAAAATGAGGGAAATTTTGAGGAAGTGGCTGAATTCAAATACCTAGGAACAATAATCACAAATAGGAATGAGATGCACAAAGAAATTAAACACAGGCTCAATTCTGAATGCGTGCTATTATGCATTGCAGAGACTCTTGATGTCCCAACTCCTTTCAAAAAACGTTAAACTGATTATATGGATTCGAAACATGGACTCTTACTTTAAGGGTGGAAAGGAGATTGCGAGTATTTGAAAATAAAGTCCTTAGGAACATTTTTGGACCAAAGAGAGATGAACAGACAGGTGAATGGAGAAGACTGCATAACAGTGAACTACAAGGTCTTTATAGGAAGCCAGATATAAGAACAGTTAAGTCTCATAGACTGCGATGGGCAGGAAATGTGGCACTAATGGGGAATGAATGACGTGCATGGAAGCTTCATGTAGGAAAACTAGAGGGAAAACACCCAGTGGGTAAACCAGGAATGAGGTGGGAGAATAACATTAACTAAGATTTGAGGGGAAGTAGATTATATAGGGGTTGTAAGGGGTAGTGACGTGTGTATAACCTCTCCTACCCAATTCTCATCCTCACCTTCTCGTGGTACAACCTGTTTTCACAAACGGGGCTCTGAGGACCGAGTCACGGCGGTATAACCGTTCCATCAGGTACTGAGTAAATGCGGTATCCTAATGTCTGTCCAGACACTAAAAGGTAGCAGCCCTACCACTGGACTACTTAGCGTCGGGCCAGTAACCTGTCCTAAGGAACTTCAAAACTACTTTCAAGTCTCAACACGAAAAAATCCAGAAGGAATTGAAATATGACGACCCACAGCAATGTTGCTGGAACGAAACATATAAATTTGGAATAAGAATATCAGAAAATAGAAAATTAAACACCCTATTGTTTGCAGATGACCAAATATAATAATAGCAAATTCCGAAGATAATCTACAGAAAGGTCTGTATGAACTTAACAAAATTACAGAAGAATATGGATTAAAGATATCTACAGAAAAAACAAAAATTATGACATTTCAAGGTGTAGATCCTGTCAGAAATAAAATTGTACTGGACAATAAAATTTTGGAGCAGGTGAATAATTTTACATATCTAGGATGCAATATCTCATATGAAGAAGAAAAGGATGTAAATGCAAAAATATCTAAATTTTTAAGAATTTTAGGGTTAATAAATTCTATCTTCAAGCCACAGTTAGTCCAAAAGCATTCAAGACTGAAAGTGTATAAAACACTGGCTCTTCCAACTCTTTTGTATGGTAGCGAAGTATGGACGTTGAAACAGAAGGATATACAGAGACTTAGATCTGCTGAAATGAGATATCTTCGGAGGACTGCAGGATACACACTACTAGATCACAAAAAAAAAAAAAAATGAAGACATCTTAGAAGAATTACACATGGAATCTTTAGAAAACAAAATTTCTGATTATAAGTCAAGATGGATACAACATGTTCATCGAATGGAAGATCACAGAATACCCAAACTAATGTTAAGATATCAACCTACAGAAAGAAGAAGACCAGGACGTCCACACAAAAGACTTCTGGATGGTGTTTCTCTTGAGGCCGAAACAGGTCAACAAATGGCCTAAATTCGTGAATGTACTATGATGATGATGATTGGAAAACATTAGCTCAGGATAGGGATGTATGGAGAGTTTGTGTTCATGAACCTACATGTTCGATCAGAGATAACGTTCGATAGTGCCAGTTAATTAAGCTCTTCTCTTTGACTTTTCCAATGAATCTGTTGTAGATATTCAGTGCATCAGAAATGTTCTAAAATGGCCTCTTTCAACGATAGATTCTGTGGATTACCAACATAATAAAAGCTAACAATTATTTATTATTTGTGAAAATTGTATTTATAAATTTGTTTTTAATGCTTATAAGTTTAATCTTATGAAATATTTACCAATCTTTTAAATATATTATTATTGTACTCTGAAAATTAAAAGAAATTTTATGCTTCAAATGTTATGGTGTTGGTAACGCTGTGTAGTTATGGAATGGAGTTGGCGGTGGAAATGTTCTTCTGAAGGCGTGTGGTTTTTTGATTTATTTAGTTGTGAAAAGGACAAGGAAGATTGAACTTTATTTTCCAAATAGCGGAAATTCAAGTAAATATTTTATCTACCTACGTATTATATACAATTACTCATTATAATATGCAATTTTGCATGTTTTACATGTGCTAGGTTACGTAGAACAACTTGAAATGCCGACTAAACATTTAAGCGTTATTTATATGATACAAATAATTTATATGTGAAAATGTATGATTATTTTAATTCCATTTATAAATAAGTATGTATATTCAATCAATATATCGGAGAATTTTTGAGTATTGTCTTTAACTACTTGCTCTTTCTGTGTTGTATATTTACAGTTTTCAAAATATTCAAATTCAGTAGCATTAGATATTTAGGATTGTTCTTTTGGAATTAAATTATCACTGTTCAAATTTAAACTTGTATTTGAAAATGTTTGATAAGAAAATAAGAGAGTTCATGTTAACCTAACTTTTTTATATGCCCTATGGACAAGGGCATCAATGGATTATTTTATGTATTCATGATTTGAATTTTGTCAAACTGTATAACATTATGCTTTTTAATCGAGTGTACAAATTCTTGATGAATATACAGAAGGAACATTAATACAGTTTCCATTTTGTAATACAGAATTTTTTTCTAAGCCCAAAGTAGACACCATGCGCATGTGCCAGCAAATGTAAGTGGATATAATTGCATGATACAGCCTACATATACAACTCTCATTGACAACCACAAGAGAAACACCCCATTATTGAAGCCTTAAACTAAAAAAACTAACCAAAATGTTCTCACTCTAACCTTAAATTTGTCCTAGGAAGGAGTTTGGGCTCATGTTTCTGTTAAGCGCAGTGAGAAATTTTTCTAAGTCGGAGGCAGACATGATGCGCATGCGCTAACAGATTTTTATTTTCAAATTATTTCCCACCATTTACAACAAATTTTAAATTTTTTAAACGATTATTTGAACATATTTTTCTATGATATTTAACTATATACGTAACATGAAGACGTGGCAGCCATATTGATTTTAAAGAATTTTCAGTACAACAACAGTGCAGCCAACATAGGTTATGTACTTCAGAATTTGAGAACTTACTATTTAATTTGGGTGTTGCATTCTTTCACAGGGTAGAGTGCTTAAATTGTGTTAGGTTAGCTTTTAGGTTGGTCTTTCACAGGGTTACAGTACTTAAGTTGCATTAGGTTAGCTTTTACGTTTGTTAAATAGCTTGTATAATGTTGACTGCTTCGCGGTATTCCATTGGGTAAACAGCTTTGCGTTTGTTTGGCGCATGCGTGTGGCGTCTGCCTGGGACTTAGAAAAAATTCTCACTGCGCTTAATGGAAAGATTATCCGTATGTATGTGTGATTTTCCATATGACATTCTTATGTCACTGATTCAGTAGTCTAACCTGTGAAAGACCAACCTAAAAGCTAACCTAATGCAATTTAAGCACTCTAACCTGCAAAAGAATGCAACGCCCAAAAATAAATAGTAAGTTCTGAAATTCTGAAGTACATACCCTATGTTGACTGCACTGCTGTTGTATAGAATATTCTTTAAAATCAATATGGCTGCCACATCTTCATGTTACGTATGTAGTTAAATAGCATAGAAAAGTATGTTCAAATAATCATCAGAAAAAATGTAAAATTGTTGTAAATGGTGGGAAATAATTTGAAAATGAAACCCTGTTGGCGCATGCACATGGTGTCTGCCTCGGACTTAGAAAAATTTCTCACTGCGCTTAATGGAAACATCAGCCCCATTTTATAAACATTTCTTATAATTTTAAAATATTTATATAAATATGCGAATATTGTGAATCGAGTTCCACAGACATGCAAATGCTTAATGTAACATCTGCTAGATGGCTCTCATATCGGTTTTACCAATATTCATAAATAATTCCAAACCATATTTCAAGAAATTAACTTCATTTTATTAGGTTCCGATGAGACAAGTTAGTGTACATAAGATTAGGGCTGTACTTTCCTTTAGGTCCGAAAAATTTTCCAATTTTATATCTTATTCCACTGATGCACTAAACACTCTTAAACACTTTCAAAACATTTTGCAACACTTTTTAACACATTTTAAACATATTCCAATGTTCCAACGAGTTTTTTTCCATATTTATATATTTGCGTAAAACATGGTCGTGCTACATTTCTTACTTCCTGCTCTTTGTCTTTTTCCCTCCACTTCCTATGTTCCAGCGTAGCCACCATCAACAACCCGAACTTGCTTTTTAAATGTGATTCCACGTTCCCTGGATTTCACCTACGTTAGAGTAATTGATTTGTATTACAGTAATTGATTTAGGTTTGGTTAGCTTTTAGGTTCCTTGCTTTTTAAAAGTGATTTGATACGTAAAATAAATTATACATTTTTAGACAAGTTCTGGGAATTTTGTGTCAATGTTGGTCATACTGATTTCACATATATACACCGCCAACTGCTGGAGGCTGCATTTATCTACCTGGGATAATTGGAGCACTAGCGCATGCGCACTGCGATTCTATAGAACTTAGAAAAATTTTCTCCGGACCTAAAGGAAAGTATATCCAAGATTAGTTTATAATTTATTACATAATATGCATGTAATTTGTTTTGTTAGGTTAGGAAATGGGAAGTTGGTTTACGTCCATTTTTCTTAAACGTTTGGAAATTTATTCCAAAAGTTGGTAATGCCGACTTCAGAGCCATCTAACGGAAGCTACAATAACCATTACAGCTACTTGTGCATGCGCACTATGATTCTGTAGAACTTAGAAGAATTCATGGCAGATAAATAGTGGACTTTTTCCATTTATATATTTACACAAAAATTGCTGTGTATCTATCAGTGATGTTCTACAGAATCGCAGTTCGCATGAATGAGATATGCGAATGCTTATGTAATTCCTACTAGATGGCAGTGAAATAAATGTTACCAATATTTGCAATTAATTCCAAACCATATTTCAAAAAATTAACGGCTCAACTGCATTTCTACTAGTGCTTGATTTTTCAGTTATAATGTTACAAACAAACTATAGCTCTTCTTCTGTATTTACTAACATCATTTAATATTTTAAATTTTTCCAAACAATTTTTATAACATTATTAGACAATTTTGAAGTATTTATTTAAATATGCAAATCACAATATTATGACACTGTTAGACAATATTGTGATGCTAATTATGACTGTTAGACAATATTGTAATGCTAACTGCTATTTTCTCCACAGAGTATATTACTTAGTCTATGATTTTTCTATCGCTGTTTTGAGTTATCGCTGGTTGGATCAGCGTTAGGGAGTGATATGTAAGTGTACATCCATTTTTAATAAACATTTGGTAATTTTAATATTATTAATATATTTTTTTTGACATAGATTTGGGGATTTATTGCAAATATTGGTCATTTAAATTTCATAGCGACAGATGGTAATCAAGGATGGTAATCGATATGTGGTTCGATTGTGGGTTATCGTTGGCTCTATAAACTCTGGCACATGCGCACTGTTGTTCTATAGGACTTTGAAGATATTTCACGCTAGTTTAAGTGCAGTTTTTCCAAATTAATGAAGATATTTCACGCTAGTTTACGTGCAGTTTTTCCAAATTAACTTCATTTTGTTAGGTTCCAATGGGACAAGTTAGTCATAGTTTATTAAATTATATGCATGTAATTAATTTTGTTACGTTAGGAAGATAGAAGTTGGTATACATCTATTTCTTATAAACATTTGGGAATTTATTGCAAATGTTTGTATTATGCCACATGATTTCGGGGACCGTTTTGGCCTTAAAGTTTTCCTGACATTTGTCTTACAGATGAGCAAAAACCCCGATAAAAACCTCACCCAGAAAAACTATCCCAACCGGGGATTGAACCTGGGCCCGCTGTGTGACAAGGCAGCATGCTACCTCGAGACCACAGTGGTGGACATGAAAATGCTATGATTGCAGTGAAAGACCTGCTCTCGGGCAGAATTACCATGGATGGATATATATATATATAGGCTACACTTGGAACAGGAATATGACTAAAAACAATATGGGGCTCAAGTTTCCATCATGTGATACAGATTTTGAAATACCGTGCACAGATTCTCTTATTTTACTCTCATAGAACAACAGTGCGCATGCGCCAGAGTTTACAGAGCCAGCGATAACCCACCATCGAAGCACATATTGATTATTACCCTTGCCACATATTGATCATCATCTATATCATACTAAAGTTCATACAGCTTATGCTAGATGGCAACACGACGCTATGAAATTTAAATGACCAATCTTTGCAATAAATCCCCAATTCTATGTTAAAGAAATATATTAATAATATTAAAATTACCAAACATTTATTTAAAATGGGCGTACACTAACTTATCACTTCCTAACGCCATACTAACCAGCGATAGAAAAATCATAGACTAAGTAATATTACACTGTGGAGAAAATGGCAGTTAATATCACAATATTGTCTAACAGTGTAATAATATTGTGATTTGCGTATTTAAATAAATACTTGAAAATTGTCTAATAATGTTATAAAATGTTTTTGAAAAAGTTTAAAATATTAAAAAATGTTGGTAAATATAGAAGAAGAGCTATAGTTTACAACAATAAACTAAAAAATCAAGAGTAAGTAGAAGTGCAGTTGAGCTGGAGATTTTACATCATAGAAAAGTCTCAGTAAACATGGGTTCTAAAAAAAACCGTTTGTGAGTAATTGGTGAATGTATGATTATGGTCTGCCACTGACTATATTATTTATTAACATTGTATACATTTTTCTCGTTGAGCACTTGAAGCAGTTCCAGGTTTGCTCTGTGTTTACACAACTGAACATTGCCGAGAGGTGGAATGTAATCAAACTAACAGGATTCTGCACACTGTCTGATTAGGTATCAGTAGTACATTAGTTGTGCTGCAGTATTCAACATGGAACAATCTTACAGTAATGAACAGTATGTGGATATGCATTTCATTTATAGTAATGCTTACGGCAGTGCACAGGAGACTGCATGCTTGTATAAAAAAACAGTATCTTGGTCAAAGGCACCTTGAAAATTGCACATTCACAAGGGACATCAGCACTTGAAAGAAAATGGGAGTTTTGCACATGATAGGGGAGCAGGTAGGCTTGCAAAAATTATGCCTGAAGTTGAGGATATGGTAGGGACAATCTATATCAAATCGGACAGCAAAAAATCTTGCAATTTATTTTTTTAATTTTATGTATCCCTAAATATAGTGAATACATTTATAAACGTATTAATACAGAAATTTAATTTTTATCATTTATAGGTTCGTAGTTATGGTGATCTAAAATTATCGTAAATATGATAAACTAAAATGTTTACTAACTGATATTTCTGAAACAGTAAACAGCAAAAATTTGTTTCAAACATATTTATATAGGTGATATCATGTAGTTTAAGGGTGTTATTTTTATAATTAGGATATTTTAATTTTCGTTGTCAATTTTCTGTTTTATGGCGGTTTACTGCAGTACATATCAAAAAATGAAAACGGAAAAAATACAGGATACTACTTACGTAATAAGGATTAATTTCCAGCAATTACCCTTTTGGAGAGTTGAATAGTTCAGACAATATAATTTTTTTATTCTATTTTCGTAAAAAACACGCGGGTCCACGACGCAGCAGATTCATTTCACGACCAAGGTCGCGCGCGTACTTTATTGAAAGAGCTTCATCAGTGACTTTTTCAACTGGCATTAAATCGAATAGATTATTATATGTTCTGTTTAATGGAACAGTACCGTAAATTTATAAAAGTGGTGATATTTCAATTCTTACGCAGTAGATATTTATTTATCAAATTTTATTGCTGAAGTGAGAAGTATAGATCTCTGTTACTTACGTTTACTGTGAATTATTAAACAAATTATTTATAACTAACTCACTCACTGGCTCTGTGGAACCTGTATGTTCATGGCAGCGCGGACATAAGCTCTCCATACATCCCATCCCGAGCTAGCGTTTTCCAGTTATCCCCTGTATAATCTACTTCCCTCAAATCATGTATAATGTTATTCTCCCACCTCATTCTTAGTCTTCCAACTGGGCGTTTTCCCTCTGGTTTTCCTACCAGAAATTTCCAAGCACCTCTTTCATCCTCCATACGTGCCACATTTCCTGCCCATCGCAGCCTACGAGACTTAACTGATTTTATTATATCTGGCTTCCTATACAGATCATGTAGCTCACTATTATGTAGTTTTCTCCATTCACCTGTCTGTTCATCTCTTTGTGATCCAAAAATTTTCCTAAGAACTTTATTCTCAAATACTCGTAATCTTCTGCCCTTTTTTAAAACAAATTATTTATTTTGTTACAAATTTTTTATTACAGTTTAAATGCAATATTATATAATAAAAACTCTTTCATCATTAATTGAATAAACTGGTATACATTTTTATTAGGTTATAATTACTAATTTCAGTCTTAAAATAACTTTTTATTCAGTGTATTGTACCCTGAAAACTTTGACGAAATAGTTTTGTTATAAGATATCACTTCCAAATAAAACCGAATGTTTTAATACTTGTACCACTTCCTACCAAACGATAATAATGCAGCATCAGCAAGTCTTCCTTAAACATCTGTTTTACATAAACAATTCTCAAGTTCAGATTACATACTAGACAGTTGATTTACATCAGTATGTTTAGTGCATCTCGTCATCTTAAGAGTCACAGTCAAATTTAAAATAATATCTTATTGTTTTTAACTCACAAGTTTGCAGATCTGCAAAGACTGTATAGTGAGTTAGAAGTTAAATATAATTTTAATTATGCATATATTAGTATACAATAGTTATTAACAATATTATGTGTTAATATATAATTTTACAATTTCTTAAATGTTTCTGGAATGAGAGAATAATCGTAGAGGTAATCATTTTGTGTTATAAAAGGAGAATAATGGGAAGTTTAGACATTAAATTAAATACTATAATAATTTAGCTTACAATAAAAGCTAATATTATCGCGCATTTTAATATCATCTTAGATATATCATGAGTAGGGGATGCAAGATCAGTAAGTGATACCAAGCCAATAAAATATATTTATACCTCTTAAATATTACTTGTAACAGCATGAAAATTGTTATAAATTATTATCGATAGCTTATAACATTACTTACAATATTCAACATCAGACATTGGTGTAGGGTACAAGTACAAAACATTACAACACATTACAAAACTACTCTCTAGAAAATATTTTTAATAGGCCTACCAGCTTGAATTCATAGGTGCTTAGTAATTTAAATTAAACTATACATTAGCCAAAATCAGCACAAAATTAACCGCTTACTGAATATATCAATAAAGGTTGTTATATTTAATTACGTTTATTATGTGGCAATTTATTTCAAGCGCGAGGTTCTCCTACGTACCATAAATTTACGACACAGGACTCACAGATTTCCTTCCTTCTGGAGAACGCTACATTCAGAATTTTACGCCTTCAAAATGCCATTGATTCCTATCGAGTTTGAACCCGCGAATCTCGCAATCGGAGGCGTGCAGAGTAACCACTTGTCCACAATGATGATGGTGATAATGTAATAATTGTAATAATGATAATAAAAATAATGTAATGATGATAATAACAATAAAAAATATTTGTAAGTGCGCAAAGGACTATTACCAAGTAGCTCCGTAATTGTTTGTACGAGCGAGCGATCTCCACTCACGCGAAAGGTATTGCGGGCAGTCTACGCATAGGAGATTTTAGGAAAAATAATTATTTTTGGTAGTTTCCTTTCAAGACTCCACTTTAATACTAATTACAAAAAAAAGTTAACTGGTGTTCAGGTAATAATGTGGCATATTTTGATTTTATAAAATTTTTAGTGAGGAAGGTCAATTGTATATTAATTGTATTTACGCCCTTCAGAAAAACGTAAATATTAACATACTAATTTTCAAGCGATAGAGCATAAAATCATCTATAATGTGACTATCTTTTCAAGTTGAGGGAATAGCCATACTTCGAGAAATGTATTTTATAAAAGAGGCTATTTAAAACAATACGATAAATTGACAGCTCTATTACTCTTTAATTACACCAAGCGAAGACTTGAAATTCGGTTCAGATATTCAATATATCATAAAGTTTCACTGTAAAAAAAATGGTAAACTTTTAAAGATGTGAGTTCAATTTTCACAATTTTTTTGCCGATTTCGTATGGAATGTCCCGGTACTGGGATCCACAAAGAAACTTCGAATAGAGGAAAAACTGAGTACAGTGACATCTAAAAAATTTCGGTCGTTTACGATGAACTACAATGAGCAAGCTACAATGGTAGCGCTGTTTCGTAGTAACAGAATATGTAACTAAATAAATCAAATGCAAGGCACACGGCGTCGTGCACAGCGTGTTCACTCGGGATTATGGGAAATTAGCCATTTTGTAAATTTAAATTTTTAACTGCTATCCTTTCTTTCTATGTAGATGGTACTGTAAAAATTATATATTATCGAAAGTTAAAATCATTACTTAGATTTTATTTTACTCTAATTTGTAAGTAAATTCAAGCTTGTTTACGTTTTTAATGTGAATCTATTTCCAAAGATAAACCTACTAGAAGTGATAAAATTCTAAGGTTAGGAAGAGTGATGTTAGCGTACAGCCATTTCTAATAAACATCTTAAAAATATGACTTTATAATGGACTTCAGATGTACGACATGGCTAAGGTTCTTTAATAAATATTGTTTAAAATATGTATGTGAGAATAAGGGGCTAGGTCAATTGTAAATATTTATTAAAAGAGCTCATAATGCATGTTTTTAAATTTTAATAAACGAAAATAAATTAACATGTTTTATTTATTTCATTCTTCACTTCCGTTAAAATTAAAGAAAATCTTTAGGTCTGAGAGGCTGGGTATAAATAATTCCACAATTTAAGATTAATTAATACATTATTTATATTATTTTTGGTCTGGACATCTTATCTCAATATTAATGTTGATTTGTTCTTGGACATGTTTCAAAACAATTCTGTTTTATCGTCAGCTTTCCCAGACTGGTTTTATTTATGTTGCATTATGTTGCACCACCTGGATGGCGATGTCAGCTCCATCCTGTGGTTGGCCAAAGAACCTCCAAAGAACCACAGGATGGAGCTGACATCGACATCCAGGTGGTGCAACATAATGCAACATAAATAAAACCAGTCTGGGAAAGCTGACGATAAAACAGAATTGTTTTGAAACATGTCCAAGAACAAATCAACATTAATATTTAGGTAAGATGTCCAGACCAAAAATAATATAATTAAAATAACCTCAAAATATAACTTCCTAAAATTAAATATTAATACGTTATTTATTCGTATAAAAGTTCAATTTCATGATTATTCACCAGATGGAGTTATATAATTATAATTCATAATTTTACCACCAAGCGGTGCTGAATTTCATATTAGTACCAGAAAAAAATTGAAAAAAATTAGATGTCATTAGTTGTTCTACACTAGCGCCGCTTATGGCATGTACGCAAAACTTGTCCACTTTCTTCTCTGGTACTCTGTGCTGGGATCAGCAGAACACTCTCCAGGAACGTTGACAAGGAGAATTGCCACACAAGTGCATGGACTAAGCCATTCACAAGGATACATCAGTGTCCGAGAGAAAACGGGAGTTTTGCACATGGTAGGAGAGTAGGTAGGCCTGCAAACATTATACCGGATGGTGTTGGAAGCATAAGAACACTTGAGGAACAAAGAGAATTGCCACACAAGCGCTTGGACTAACCCATTAGTAATGGATTGTGGCTTTTACATTGCAATTCACTATACCCTTACCACCTTCATTGGAGATAATTTCTCAGTGCTCAAACTTACTTTGGTCCTAACTAACTCACTGGCTCTATCGAACCTGTAGGTTCTTGGCTGCACGGACATAAGCTCTTCATACAACCCTATCCCGAGCTAATGTTTCCCAATCATGCCCTGTATAATCTACTTCCCTCAAATCATGGATAATGTTATTCTCCCATCCCATTCTTGGTCTACCAACTGGGCGTTTTCCCTCTGCTTTTCCTACAAGAAGCTTCCATGCACCACTTTCATCTCCCTATACATGCCACATGTCCTGCCCATCACAATCTACAAGGCTTAACTGTTCTTATTATATTTGGCTTCCTATACATATGTAGCTCCCCTATCCTAGAGTTAAATTTGGTTAGTGGATGCTACAACAAGCTGTAGTCAACCCTCATTTTGAAGTATCATTTTATTTACTGATGAAGTGGGGTTTACTTGAGATGGTATTTTTTTAATTATAATATCATGCTTGGAGTGACGCAACTCTACAGGTGTTCATGGGTTACCATATCAGCAACATTTCTCTTTGATCGTGTGGGTAGAGATACTAGGTTATCTTCTCATTGGGGCACACATTCTTTACAAGAAAACTCAATGGTCGGAGGTATCTTCGGTTTCTGCAGTATCATCTTCGAGGATTCCTTGAGGATGTGCATGATGATGCACTGGCACATTTTGCTGCTACTGTCAGACGACATCTAACATGCAGATATGACCAAAGATGAATAGGTTGAGGCAGGCCTGTACCTTGGTCTCCAAGATCTTTGAATTTAAACCATTTAAATTTTTGTATTGGACTTACCTCAAAGGCCAGCAAAGAGTATTGCACTTCCTTTGACACAGTTGAAGAACTGGAGCAGAGAACAGCTATATGTGTTTGAGAAGAATTCCAAAGATTGGAGTTTCTCAGGTAGCTCAGTGGTAGAGCATTGGCCTAGAAAGTCAAAGGTCCTGGGTTCAAACACAAGTGTGAGCATATAATTTTTCTCGTCAAATATAATTTATCCTTCAGTGAGAAGTGTTAAATTAATAATAAAAACATCGAAAGATATTTATTGGCTTTATAAAATAGTGTTTAAATTCCCAATAAATGTCTTCTTAATTAAAAAGCTGCCATTTGCGTGATCGATCAAATGCTCATAGCATTCGGCGCTCAGGAATTAACAATGTAGAAGAGAAAAATTTGCATTTAGGTTGGAGTTTCTCAGGTAGCTCAGTGGTAGAGCATTGGCATAGAAAGCCAAAGGTCCTGGGTTCGAACCCCAGTCTGAGTGTATAATTTTTCTCTTCAAATATCTAGGGGTGTTTGAAAGAATTAAAAACTCAATATGGAGACGAGGTACTTGCATCCAGATGAAAGGATGACATTTTGAACTACACCTTCAATGGGTGTGAGGGTACTGTACATTGTGCTATATTATTATTCATTGTTACATTCAGTAAAACAGGAATACCTTCAATACGAAAAGCAACCAATGTTTAACGAGATGTACAATAGTGTTTAAGATTATCACATGTGTACAAAGTGAAAGTATTCAATATACTTGTGTACAAATAATGTAGCGAGTGGTGGATCATACCTGTACATTTGCCAATTACTCTCAAACTGTTCGTTTGCATACCCATTTTTATTGAGACTTCATTGCTTCTATTGTAATGTTCGTTGTTATCATTTATGATACACCCTGTATAGTAAACACAGTGCTGATAATAAAATTCATCAGTAGCTTTTGCAATGTGTTGGTTACAATTTTGAACAGGTATAATCTGTTTGTAATTTTGTCAATTAAATAAGCTTTAGAGTTAGTTTAGCAATTTTAAAAAATTGATTACTTTTCCTTTATAATTCAACTTAGCAAATGATTCGAGGATTGTAGCATATGTATCTGGATACTGTATTTAAAAAAAAAGTAAAAAACAGTCAAATTAGTGCTGCAGAATGTGGTAAGTAATATATATATATATATATATATATATATATTATATATATTTGTGACTTCTTCTTCTTCCTTTCATGTGATAGACCTAGTTGTCTGTTACGGTCTCAATCCAACGTTTGAAGGGTCTGCCCAAAGATCTCTTGCCTGGTGGCTGGATTTAAGATTTGACGTGGTATTCTTGTTCTGCTCATTCTTCTTACGTGAGATTTCCTGTTGTTTCTATATTTTTGTACATATTCCATGACTGATTCTGTTTGTAATTCTTTGAGAATCTCAGAAATTCTTTTATGGTCTGTTCTTGAATAACCCGCAGTTCATCTCATAAATTTCATTTCTGCCGCAGTTAGTCTTTGTTCATCTACGCTGTGAATTGTCCAGGCCTCACTGCCATAACATAATATAGGTGTGGCCAGTGTTTTGTAAATTTTAGTTCATGTGTGTTGCTGTACTTTGTTTGGCTTGAAAATATTATTTATAATTCCTGTTACTCTGTTTATAATTTTTTGTCATAAAAAGAAAAATTAATGCCTGAACCAGGATTTGAAGCTGGGACCTCTAACTCTGTATGTTAGTGCAATACCGTCTTTGTTATCCAGGCGCCCAGTAAAACATTAATTTTCCTTTCCTTATACAATTCTCTATCTTAAGAGGCAGCAGAATATCACTCGTAGTGCAATCATAAGGCTTCTACAGTATAACAAGAAAGCATTTTTAATGAGAATATTGTATTTTATATCAGCAATGCTTTTTTTTTTATTTTGATGCTATAAATTGCTAAATGTCCACTGCTGTGGTCTCGTGGCATTTTTAATGAGAGTATTTTACTTTATAGCAGCAATGCTTTTTTTATTATTATTTCGATGCTATAAATTGCTAAATGTCCACTGCTATGGTCTCGAGGTAGCGTGCTGACTTGACATGCAGTGGACCTTAATTCGACCCTTGGTCGTCACAAGTTTCCAGGGTGAGATTTTTTTTTTTGGATTTTTCCTCACCTATTAGACAATTGTCAGGGAACTTTAAGGCCCAAATGGTCCCTGAACACCATCTGGCCACCATTATTATATTTGCCTCATTAGATTAAGTTTAGATTAAAGCCTGTCATTACCATCATCATAACCTTTCATATCATCAAGGCAGCTTAGCGAAACCCTGACTTCCAGATGCCCCTACCTAAGAAGTAGTTTATAAGTATGCCATGCCAGAAGAGAATACTAGAAATGTCATAATGATAACCAGGTGGCATTGATTAAAAAAATAAATTACTAAAAGTAAAAAATTTAATTATAACATCAAAATATATGTGTGTATATATATATATATATATATGATTTTCATATCATATTTGCCTTCATTGCCAAATGTCAAAAATATATTTATAACATCTATATATACAAGCGTTACTGCTATAAAGTAAATATTCTCTTTAAAAATTTGCTTAACTGTTATGTTATCCGCTAGATGTCAGCCGGAACAAATTTCCAATACCTTTTGTGTGAATTGAGAATACTATATGTATAAGAAAAATGTATATTTGTGTTGGAATTCTTGGGTACCTCAGGTCGTTAGAGCGCTAAACGTACAGAGTTTAGAGACTCGGGTTCAAATCCTGACTCAAGCATTCATTTTTCTTTTCATATCATATTTGCCTTCATTGCCAAATGTCAAAAATATATTTATAACATCCATATATATATATATATATATATATATATATGGTATGATAAGAAAAATAAATGCCTGGATGGAATTCGAACCTGGATCTCTGAGTCTGTACCTCAGTGTGATATTCATTACATACATATATATATATATGCACAGATTTTTGCGGATATAAGTATGAATAAGAAAGTTTTCTTGGGTGTTCCGCATCATGGATTCAAATTTGGCCTCTGGCCACTGATTCCGACGTTTTGGCATGATCCCACATGCCATTATCAAAGAATGGTCAGTTTGAGTCACAGGTTTAGGTCTTATATAATTAAACACCTAGAGTTTTCACTGTGGTCCGTTTCTGAAGACATACACCCATCCAAGGTTTAGTTCTTATGTAGTTAAACACCTTCAGTTTTTAGTGTGGTCCGTTTCCGAAACCGTACACCCATCCTTTAACTACATAAGAACTAAACCTTGGATGGGTGTCCGGCTTCGGAAACGGACCACAATGAAAACTGAAGGTCTTTAACTACATAACTAAACCTTGGATGGGTATACATCTGTGGAAACGGACCACAGTGAAATCTCTATGTGTTTAATTATATAAGACCTAAACCTGTGACTCGAACTTATCATTCCTTGATAATGGCATGTGGGATCATGCCGCAACGTCGGAATCAGTAGCCAGAGTCCGAACTTGAATCCAAGACGTGGAAAAGGCAAGAAAACTTTCTTATGCATATATATATGTATATGCCGCCATCTTCTGGAAACCAAACACCATTCCTCTTTGTCCATCCATTGATCTTCCTCCAATCCTCTGACATTCACAGCAGCTTGTTCCCCTTCTATCCAAGTTTTTTTCGGTCTACCTCTCTTCCTCCTTTCTGTTGGGATCCATTCCATAACAATTTTAGGCAATCTTTGTTCTGGCATTCTTTTGACATGGTCATACCACTGTAATCTTTTCTTTTCTATAATGTCTATGATGTCCGGCTCCTCTTGCACACCCATAATTTCCCTTAATTCTTTATTTCATATTCTATCCATTCTAGATTTTCCAGCTGATCTTCTTAAAACATCCATTTCTGTACTTAAAATTCTTTTCATTACCCTGGTAATAATTTGCCAAACTTCAGCACCATATGTTAAAATGCTCTGAATTATGGTTTGATATATTTGTAATTTTCTATTTTTTGTAATGTTCTTGCTCCATCAAACAGAGTTTAAAGCATTTTTGCCTGTTTTGTTTATGCGATTCTATTTTTAATTTCCACTGTGTTATTGCCTGAATGGTCTAATTTTGTTCCTAAATAAGTGCATTCATTACTAGATTTTAGTTCTTCCCTATTGTTGGAATTAATATTTTCCATTTCTTCTCCTATACACAGATATTTAGTTTTCTCTATATTTATATAAAGTCCCCATTTTTCATATTCTTCTTTTAGTTTTTTTTTGCCATATATTCTATGTCATTGTGGTATTGCGCTATTAATACCTGGTCATCTGCAAAATTGAGTGAATATACATGTGTATTTTGGATTGGTATGCCCATTTTTGACATTTTTTCCTCCAGTCTCTTAGTACTCTTTCAAGATAAATTTTAGATTTGGAGTTGCCAATCTCCCATCAGGCACCTCCCCAGGTGGCGGATAGGGGAATGCTCACCAGATATGGCGGGTACTGGGGAAATAAAATACCCAGGGCGGACCAAAGCTAGCGCTGCTGTCTTGCAATAAGATACTGGACTATCAAAGGCTAGAGGAAGTAAAACTTGAACAAAAATTACCCGTCCCCCAGGTTGGGGGTTGATGCATCGGGCCAGCTTCTCGTTCCTCATAAAAAGAAAAAATGCTAAAAAACCAAACATCATGCCATATATATATATATATATATATGTACAGGGTGTTAAAAAATAATGTTTCATTTCAGGGATGATAGAGAAGGTAAAAACAAACACTTTTTTATCTGACAAAACTTTGGCATATGCACCATTTTGCCGCTAATGGTCTTATGTGTAGATGGCTTAACTCTCACAACACACACCGATTAGTTCTGTTTGTGCTGCTGTGTCTCCAACAAGTTGAAAGGGTCATCACAAAGTCAACAAAGACTTGCTACAATAAATACTTAAGTACATTTGCGTTTCCTATCCATTCTCGTGCCTCAGCATACCAGCAATGTTGAAACGTGTTTACATTTGTACTACATGGCAGTTTCCATTTGTTGTAGTGCACTGTACATAACTTATACATCACAGATGGCTGAGTACACTCTAAACAAGCTTCTTTTGTATGGGGAGACACATACAGCACGGCGCCTTTATGCAGAAAGGTTTCCGATGAAGAGGTTACCATCTCTCAGCTCCTCATCTGGTTGGTCCCACGTGTCCAGTTTCATGCATACGGGCATCAATTTGTTGAAACAACATGAGATGGTAACCTCCTCATCGGAAACCTTTCTGCATAAAGGCGCCATGCTGCACGGCTATTCCCATGTGTCTCCACATACAGAAGATGCATGTCCATAAGCTTGTTTAGAGTGTACTCAGCCATCTGTGATGTATCAGTTGTGTACAGTGCACTACAACAAATGGAAACTGCCTTGTAATACAAACATAAACACATTTCAACATTGCGGTATGCTGAGGTACGAGAATGAATAGTAAACGCAAACGTACTTACAGTACTTATCGTAGCAAGTCTTCGTGGATACCGTGATGACCCTTTTAACTTGTTGCAGACACAGCAGCACAAACAGAACTAATCGGTGTGGGTTGTGATGGAAGTCAAGCCATCTACACTTAAGACCATCTAGTCGCAAAACGGTGCATATGCCAAAGTTTTGTCAGATAAAAAAAGGTGTTTGTTTTTACCTCCTCTTATCATTCCTGAAACACTGTAAACATTATTTTTAACACCCTGTGTATTTATGTATGTGTGTATAATACCAATTGAGGGTTAAAAGTGGAAATAGAAATAATATAAAAATGTGATATAAACATTATGGATCAAACAAAGATGGCTATGAATAATTATGGTTAGCAGGATTGCTAACTTAAGGAATCTGCCTGCTACTTGACTCATTTTCTGTTAGTGTCATCTTGAATTCCACTAGAATAAGGGTCTAATATTCATATTTGAATACCATTGAGGTTAAAATTATTTCAATTATAAAAATTTTTTACCTTATATAACACAATTGTCCTCAACTATAATAATTTCTGTTGTAATCTTCGTTATATTATTAAATATCAAAGCTTTTTGAAGTCATGCTTCATCTTCAGGAACCTTCTTGATACTAAAATTATTTATATATTTTATACAAGGGGCCTTGGTTATTAGGTGTATTTTCATTTAATAAATTCTTATTCTCTGCTTCTTTGATGATTTCAATTTCTTCCAAAATATTAATCTTTTGTTTGATTAATATTGAAATTGAAACCATCAAAGAAGCACAGAATAAGAATTTATTAAATGAAAATACACCTAATAACCAAAGCCCCCTGTATAAAATATATAAATAATTTTAGTATCAAGAAGGTTCCTGAAGATGAAGCATGTCTTTGAAAAGCTTTGAATTTTAATAATATCCATCCTTAGTAATTCTGCCCGAAGGCAGGTCCTTCACTGCGATCATAGCATTTTCATGCTATGCTTGCAGCTTTACTAGGGAATTGTGTAGGTGTGGTAGCTTCCCGTTGCTTTTCACACCGGCGAAGGATGATGGTGATGATGATAATGATAAGGGTGATGATGATGATGGCCATATGATTTCGGGGACCGTTTGGGCCTTAAATTTTCCTGACATTTGTCTTACAGGTGAGGAAAAACCCCGATAAAAACCTCACCCAGAAAAACTGCCCCGACCAGGGATCGAACCCGGGCCCGCTGCGTGACAAGGCAGCACGCTACCTCGAGACCACAGCGGTGGACTTTTAATAATATAATGAAAATTATAACAGAAATTATTATAGTTGAGGACATCTGTGTTATATAAGGTAAAAAAAATAAAAAATTATAATTGAAATAGATTAAGGTATCTGAAACTTTCATAATATGGCATTATGGAAGGTAACCAAATGGCCTGACTCAGGTAACATAGCCAAGTTACTGATTTGGTAGTTTGAATGTTAAGTGATTTGCTGCAAAATTAAGGTGACTTAATGATGTAGGATTTAGTAGTGAAGTATGCCAATTGATGTTGCAATAGAAAGAAAAACATGGCAGCATGATATATAATCAAAGATATAATGGAAGAGAATCAATAAGAATCAATAGTTTGTAACCTCTAATCCGTTGTGATTTGCATATTAAGTCATTTAGGCTATGGTAGCCACACTATTCGTATCAGTTAGTTCATGAATGAGAACTATCATTCACAAACTAGTAAACTACTCAACCACTGGTGTTTGTAAAGATGAGATTAAGCTGAGAAGGCTTTCATTTAAAATTTGATCTTATTTTTAAATTTTATTTTAAGACTTTGAGATCATGGAAAGTTAAATTATGTACTGATGTTAATTTCTTTAGTTTAATTTTAATATTAAGTATTTTTACTGAGATAGCTCTGTGGCACAAAGTTTGTATTGTAAAGTGGCCAAGTGTTGTTGCCTCTATAAAATCTATTGATTGCAATGGGCTGGACACACAAAAAGAATGGAAGATCTAAGACCAGTGAGAAGATCTCTTCTCTCAAATCCAGGGGGAGGCCATGAAACAGATGGAAAGATAATGTGGAAGAAGATGCCAAATTGTTGGAAGCTAAGGCTAAAAATAGAGAGGAATGATATAGATTTCTAAGGAATGGCAGGAACCTTAAAGGATTGTTGAGCCATTGATAATGATGCTCGCAATTGTTGATGAATAATATTTGTTATATGACATAAGGAAGTCATTTGTGGTTGAATTTTAGATGATATATCACATTGCTTTCCACTGCTGTGGTCTCAAGGTAGTGTGCTGCCTTGTCACACAGTGGGCCCGGGTTCGATTCCCGATTGGGACATGCTCCTGGGTGAGGTTTTTTTAAGGGTTTTTGCTCACCTGTAAGACAAATGTTAGGAAGCTTAGGGCTCAACAGTTCCCGAAAATCATCTGGCCATCATCATCATCCTTATCATTATCATCCTCCTCCTTCACCAGTGTGGAAAGCAACGGGAAGCTACCACACTTATAATTCCCTAGTAAAGCTGCAAAGCATAGCATGAAAAAGCTATGATTGCAGTGAATGATCTGCCCTCAGGCAGAATTACTATGGAATCACATTGCTAGAGTGATCACAACAAAACCAGCACTGGCAAATTGTTCTCTGTGTATTGTCCATTCCCCCCTTTTTTTTCATACATGGGGAGGGAATATTTATATATTATGTTTATTCTTCTTCTTCTTCCTTCCAAGTATTAGGCCAAGGTCTGTTACGATCCTATAGAAAATTTTCCCTCCCCGGGAAATTCTCGTATAAGACTTGAAAGCATAATAATAGTCCCTTCGATTGGTTGCTGGCCAAAGGAAGGCAAGACCAGTGATGGGGCTGCCATCTTATAGCCTCTGGTCAGGCTTTTCTGGAGAAGAAAAGAAAATAAAGGAAAGAAGAAATGGAAGAAAGGAAAGACTCCCTAGCCCTCGGATGCCCTAATAGCGTCGGGGTCAAAAAAAACAAGAGTTAACCAAGAGAGGTTAGATAGTAAAGTTAAAAGAGTGCAAAACACAAGTAAGTGGAAGAAATGTTTTGCTCAGCTTGCGCACCTTGTGGTCGCCATCCACATATCCCCTAGATGAGGACCCCTGAGGGTTATTATGTTTATTATGGTAATGAATGATGTTTTATAAAATATAGTGCAACAAATGAAAGGACTAATATTTAATATTTAATTTCTGTATCAAAATTGAGCTTTACATAAGAGAACTTGTTACATGGTTGAATATTGGATGCATTATTAAGATTCTGTGAAGTGGTTGTAAGTTATAACTAATGTATGATTTATATACTTTCTTTCAGATCTAAATAAAATGACTCGAGGAGGAATGAATAGAGGTTTTCGTAATCGAGGTGGAGGAAGGTCATTCCGTGGAGGTGGACACTTTTCAAATTACAAACAGAGAGGAAACATGAGGCCTCCACCCCCAGCTTTCTTTCCTCCTGGAAATTATGGTTTCCCTCAGCCAAATTTTAATTTTCTGCGAGGAATGAATAGGTTTCCTGCCAGGCTTCCAATGCCACCAAATTTTAGAATGATGAGAGGTGGTGGTGGTGGTGGCGGCGGCGGCGGAGGCGGTGGTGGTGGTATGTCACATTGGCGTGGATCATCAAACAAAAAGAATCAGCATAAAAGGACCAAGAACTCACTGACTCCAACTTCAAATAAATCAAGATTGATGGAGAAAGATGTTGGAATCACAGAATATGTTAGCGAACATGAAGGTTTCAATGGTATTATTAAGCAGAGATTTTCTGATTTTCATGTAAATGAAATCACTCCTGATGGATCTATTGCAAAATTAACTGATATGGAGCCTCCTGTTGATGTTGGTATGTATTTTGGAGCTCAAATGGAAAATCCAGCCAAAGAATGAGCTAAATCCAGATAAACTTTACATGGTGGCTATTTTTCTACGAAAATCTTTCATTCTTCATAGAATTCTCTAAGATTTGTTTCTTAGATCATTTTCTTTCTTTCTATCTTTTTATTTTCCTCACTTGTTCCAAAATATTATGACTTGTTACATCTCCATTAAACTCCAATATACGAGGGTCATACTGAAAGTCATGAGCAACATTTTTTTAAACAATCATAATATTTATTTTAGACAAACCAAGTAAAAAAAAAAGGTAAAGTGATCCCACTACAGGCCTCAGGAGGCCCTTGGGGCAGTAGGAGGTTAAGGCTCCCACTTTTTCTTGACAATCGGCACTTGATGTCAGCAGGGTTGTCAGCCCTGCGTGACGGCCGCCTTTACCCCAGAACAAGTGTCTGGTACTCATTTCAGTTAGAGGCTGAGTCGATCCCAGGGCCATAGTGCTGCCAGAAGGTTTGGGTCAGTTTAAAAATCCTGACCCCACCAGGACTCGAACCCTCGACCTTCCGGCTTGTAGCGCAGTGCCTTAACCACTATGCTACGGCGTGCCACCAGACAAACCAAGTACACCATGTTAATCTACAGACCTTTGTGCTACTTTTCAACATAGTCTCCATTTCTTTGCACACATTTTGTCCAGCGTTCTACAAGCTTGAAAATTCCCTTATGATATAAGTCTTTTCCAGCTGCTCGAAGACACTGACGCACTGCTTTCCAAATATCCTCCAGCGTCTTGTAGCGTAGGCCTCTCATGTGCTCCTTCACAGAACCGAAAAGATGGTAGTCGGAGGGTGCCAAATCGGGACTATAGGGAGGATGTGGAAGAGTTTCCCACCCAAATGTCCTGATCTTCTCCACAGTGGTACGAGCAGTGTGAGGATGCGCGTTATCATGTTGCAGAATGATCTTCCTTCCAGGGCGTTTGTCGTGCAATGCACGACGGAGCTTCACAAGTGTCTGGATATAGCGGGCAGCATTTATGGTTTGTCCAGGTTCAAGAAATTCAACCAGAATGCAACCTTGCGCATCCCAGAAGACGCTGCCCATAACTTTCCCAACAGATTGCATTGTCTTCGCTTTTTTCTTTGATGGCGAATTCAAGTGGTGCCATTCCATACTCTGGCATTTTGTTTCAGGCTCGTAGCGATGAAACCAGCTTTTGTCACCTGTCGCAATACTCGTAAAAAAAATCATCACCTTCATTTCGAAATCTCTGAAGAAGGTTATGGGTGATGGTTCTTTTCTGAAGTTTGTGGACTTCACCCAATAAATGTGGAACCCAACAGGCACTAACTTTTCGGTAACCTAAGCTGTGAATCATTTCTTGCACTGCACTGTGTCCTACTACAAGTTTTGTAGCGATTTCATTCACTGTGTTATGCCTGTCGTCTCTAATGAGCGCATCAACTCTTTCCTTGTTGCAATCTGTGGAGGCAGAGCGTGGGCGACCGCTACGATGCTCATCTTTGATACTCGTGTTCCCATCTTTAAAATGTTTCACCCTTCTCCTAACACTGCTGGCACCCATGCAGGCATCTCCGTAAGCACATTGAAGTCCTTGGTGAATATCAACAGCAGATTGTTCCTCTTTAACAAGGAATTCAATGACAGTGCACTGTCGAAACGAAACATTGATGTCTGCCATTTTGGAAACACTGCGCGTGGTCACACGATAGAAGCTATGATGCCACAAAACGGCAATGTTGTGGTATAAAGTCTGTAGATTACGATCCTGCAGTTGATTTTGTTACATTGTTGAAATTTGAATTTTAACAATGGGTTGCTCACGACTTTCAGTATGACCCTCGTAAAATTGCATAATTAAAATACAGCATAATGATTTTATAAATTATGGGAAATAACATTGTGAAGCTTTCAGGTTAACAGCATAATGGATTTTATAACTTAGAATGATTTCAAAGATAGGCCAACATTGGTCATCAAGAAAATAAGCAGAATATTTTATTTAAAAAAATGAAATTTTAATAATGACATTTCCTGAATAGCAGCTCTGTGGCTGTGGTAGACGCTCAACCTTAACCTCTGGTTCTGAAATTTGCATCTTGGTCTCTCTATGTGGGATATATGATAGATGAATTGGAGCCAGGGCAGGTTTCTCTCAGGAGTTTCTCTCATTTTGCTCTGTCAAAACTTCATTTCACCGCTTCTTCATATTCATCACAACTATTTTGTTTAATTTTATTTCCTCCTGTGATAGTGCAACAAGCCTGGTCATCTGGCATCCAAGTATATCACATACCTTCAATAATGGGGGCTTCCATGTATTCTTATCTCTTGACCTGTTATTGTGCTGGATACGAGAAGAGGGTTTAGATTTTACACATTTTCTGAACTCCAAAATCATCTATTATATTACACATATTAATCTCTTTGCACTATTCTTTTCTCAGCTTGTTAGTTCGTCCTTTTGAAATTGATTAAACATTTTTCTTTTCATTATTTTGGGGTTAACAAATGAATATTCATTGCAAAAGATATGTAGGTGTGATCCTTAGGATTTAATAATTTTTTGTCAAAAATGTTTCTCTAATTTTCTCAATAACCAATGTCAGCCTATCTTTAAAATTTCTCTCAGCTACTAAGTTCGTTATGCTCAATCCAAATATGCAATTTATTTTAAGATCAGCGATTAATGGAGGTATAAGAAGTCCTGTGAGCGTATATTCAGACGATGAAATTGCAAATGTTGAAGAAATGGATTAAGCTCTTTCTTTTTTTGGACTCTTCATATTTTAAATTAAAGCAAATAAAATAAATTAATTCCTAACATTTGTCTAATTATGCTCATATCTTAATCAATTTTAAGAAATATACTTGTTTCCAGAAATTAATTACCTTCGGGGGAAGGACGAAAAATATTTAATGTAGTCTTAATTCAATTGTGTAGGACTAGGACCATATTAGATTATAGAAAACTTGATTATATAGAAAGGGAGGTAACTATTTCAATTTTACACATTCTTTAGAACTTTAATAATACTGAGCAACAAAAAAAGAAACTTTTTTTTTTGTCTCAGAAAAAGAAAAGTGATTCTGATAGTATTTTTTCTCCTGAATTCAAATATGATATCGGTTTTCCTCTATCACACAAGGTTTCCGAGAGACAGAAATTTATAATTTCAAACACTTTAATATTTTCTACATTCGTAACTACACAATATTCGAACATTCGGACTCACCTAGAAAGTAAGAAATTATGATTTTCTGCTATATTTCACCTGTGGAGCATCCCTCTTGATGGTCCAACAATAATTGGCCAGCATATTAGCATTCCATTTGCCTTGATATCTCTTTTCCATGGCTGAAATCTCCTGATGAAAGTGTTCCCCTTTTTATTTTACAATGGACAAATGGACGAAAAAACATTTATTAAAAAAATATTTATTTAAATCCATTAATTGAAATTGAAATAAAAAAACTGTGGGTGATGGAGAAATTCCGAATACATATTTGAAAACACGATAAAAAACTGCATTAATTACAACTGTTGGTACTCATGAGACAAAAATCGTGTTGACCAATGTAATTAAAGTATTTGTAAAAAAATCTTTTTCCTTGAATAGTTGAACATGAGCAACTGCTACTAAATATTATAAAAAAGTAGCTTTTAGTTAGCAATACAGACAGCAAGTTGTTTCACCCCTAGTGGTGAGAATGTTTTTAGGTCTGTAAAATTATTTTTTAATTATGCCTAAATTATTTTAGCTGTTTTTTTATTATTTTATATACACTGGTGTCCAAAAGTTTAGGATAATTTGTAAAACGGAAAATCAAAATGCTTAAAGAGGAGCAAGGAGTAAAAATTATTTATCAAAACGTTTCTCAGTACATTTAGTTTAGTTTACATACTAAATTATAATCTCTCTTCAACAATGAAAAAATTAATAGCAATTATAAATGAAAATTGCATTGTTGCAGTTAAGCCCTGTTCCATAAATCTTCATTTTTTAAAGAGAGTTATGATATAATCAGATGTAGTGTAAGAACAGATTGCAGTAAAATGGCACAAAGACAACATCTGGACCCTCTGCTTCGGGGTAGAATTATTGGGCGGCTAGAAACAGGACAGACACAAACTGAGGTCTCCATAGCACTTAATGTGCCACAAAATGTTATATCTAGGTTATGGCGACGGTTCCAAGAGACCGGAGACGTTAGGCGAAGACCAGTGGGAGATCTTCCAAGAGTTACAAATCCTCAGCAGGATCGATATCTTGCGTTAACTGCAAGAAGAAACCGAACAATGTCTGCCAGACAACTGAGTTCAGAACTTGCGGCCGCCTCAGGTATCAGAGTATCCAGACAAACTGTCTATAGAAGACTCAGAGCTGCTGGTCTGTATGCTAGGCGGCCTGTAGTGTGCGTCCCACTCACCCTTGATAACAAGAGAGCACGTTTACGGTGGAGTCAGGAACATCGCGACTGGACTCTAAATCAGTGGAGCAGCGTGCTATTTACAGACGAGTCCAGATTCAGCTTGAACTGTGATTCGCATCGCGTGACTATCTGGAGGGAGCAAGGAACTCGTTACAACCCCATGAACATCATGGAAAGACATCCATTTGGTGGCGGTGGTCTCCTGGTATGGGGAGGTATAATGATGAATGCACGCACAGAGCTTCACATCTTCGCAGGTGGCACTGTTAATGCTCAGCGGTATATAGAGAAGAGATCCTGGAACCTCATGTAAGACTTTTCAGGGGAGCTGTGGGTCCAGAATTCATATTCATGGATGACAATGCCCGACCTCACAGGTCACAACTGGTGGATGAGTTTCTTCATGAGGAAGATATCCAGCGTATGGAGTGGCCAGCGAGGTCTCCGGATATGAATCCTATAGAGCATGCATGGGATGCCTTAGGGAGACAAATTGCATCTCGTCAGCCTCCTCCGAGGACACTTCAAGACCTTCACATTGCTCTTCATGAGGAGTGGAATTTGCTGAGCATCGAACTCCTGAACAACCTCATCACTAGCATGCCACGTCGATGTGAGTCTTGTGTAGCTGTCAGGGGTAATCACACCCATACTAATCATTTGAACCATTGTTGTTCAACTTTTATGTTCGAATTCTGAAATGCAGTTTTCGTTTGTTGTGAAAATGACAAGTGAATGACGTATTCATGCCATTGTTTCTTTCGTGCCATGTTTCTAATTATCTGTGACATACCTTACCAAATTTTGTATTATTCTGACAAATGCTTTATAATAAGTCGGCAAATGAACTAATTATCCTTAACTTTTGGACACCAGTGTATAAAAATTATAAAGGTAAAATATTCTCATTAGAGGTCTTGGGAGACCCTTGAAGTACCCTTGTAAGAAGTTGAGAGTCCTACATTTCTAGACTTTCGACACAAGATGTCAATCAGATTGTCAGCTCTGAATGGTGGTGTTACAGAATGAAGTTACCAATAAAAAGTATATTTCAGTAACCTCACGTAAAATGGGTTCAAAATTCACAATGAGGCTACCTAAGAGCTTGACTTTTTTAATTATAATTTATAAGACCTCTGTTAAATTGTTATATAGAAGAAAACTTTAATATTCTATTAAACATTTTATAATTCAATAAGCAAAATATTGTATTATTATATTTAACATACTCAGCTTTTTTTTAGATTTTGGTTAATTTGCACAATTTAAATTGACTTGAGTTTCACAATTTTTTAGAGTAATTTAAATTTACTTTAAATGCACCATTCTGTAGAAGATCTTTAACAAGATATAATTATTGATTTTCTGTAATTATACAGAAATAATAGAATATATAAATTTGTTTTATAATTTTTATTGAAGCATGATGAAAATTAGAAAGATTGTTTTTTTTTAATCTCTTGGACTAGAAAAATAACAATAGGAATAAAACAATTGTAAAGAAAAAAAACAACAATGGTGCATTAATAGTGAGTGTAGAATATTCTTTTAACGACTCACCTCATATGATTTCAAATTTCTTTGATACCGGCGGTTTCAGGCAATATCTTGTCCCTCTTCAGGCATGGCTTCCACTGATGAAATTCTGTGGTTGTTGATTTCTCTAAGGACATCACCTCTTGTGCTGCCATCTTTCGTTGGAATTATAAACTTTGTAATTAAATTTTTATCCACCGGAATATCAAATTTCATAGATCGATATTTATTCTTCGGTTTATCTAATTGTTTCAAAAGTTTTGCCTCTTTTGAAACAATTAGATAAACCGATGGAATTGACAATTTGGGAAATGATATTCATTCAGAAGAATAAATATCGATTTATGAATTTCGATATTCTGGTGGATAAAAATTTAATTACAAAGTTTATAATTCCAACAAAAGATGGCAGCACAAGAGGTGATGTCCTTAGAGAAATCAACAACCACAGAATTTCATCAGTGGAAGCCATGACTGAAGAGGGACAAGATATTGTCTGAAACCGCCGGTATCAAAGAAATTTGAAAATATATGAGGTGAGTCGTTAAAAATATGTTCTCCACTCACTAATAGTGTTTGTTTTAATTAATATAGTGCTATATTAAAGAAACCAGAAGATCTTTAAATGAAAATTAAATAGTGTTTATATTCAATAAAATTAAAGAACTCTGACTACAAGCCCAAATTGAAAGATGTACTTTTCGTAATTGATTACTACTTATTTAACATGTAGGTCTACTTCTTGATGGGCATTTGTCCACTAACTGGACTAAGAATATCCCTTTTTTAAAATACAATAGGAAGTAACATTAAGAGGTTTATATTTGAAGAGAAAAATTCTCGCCTAGACCGGGACTCGAACCCGGGACCCTTGGCTTTCCGGGCCAAGTGCTCTACCACTGAGCTACCGAGGCGAGTTTACGATCTAGACGCAAATTTTTCTCTTATGTACGTTGTAATTCCTCGCGCCAAATGCTTGAAACCATAGCTTCTATCTTTGCATATGGCGGCTTCTTAGTTAAGAAGACATTTATTGGGAATTTAACACTACTTTATAGCCAGTAGGGCTTCTATTGACGATTTTATTATTAATTTAACACTTCTCATTGAAGGATAAATTATATTTGAAGAGAAAAATTCTCGCCTAGACCGGACTCGAACCCGGGACCCTTGGCTTTCCGGGCCAAGTGCTCTACCAACTGAGCTACCGAGGCGAGTTACGATCTAGACGCAAATTTTTCTCTTATGTAAGTTGTAATTCCCTCGCGCCAAATGCTTGAAACCATAGCTTCTATCTTTGCATATGGCGGCTTCTTAGTTAAGAAGACATTTATTGGGAATTTAACACTACTTTATAGCCAGTAGGGCTTCTATTGACGATTTTATTATTAATTTAACACTTCTCATTGAAGGATAAATTATATTTGAAGAGAAAAATTCTCGCCTAGACCGGGACTCGAACCCGGGACCCTTGGCTTTCCGGGCCAAGTGCTCTACCAACTGAGCTACCGAGGCGAGTTACGATCTAGACGCAAATTTTTCTCTTATGTACGTTGTAATTCCCTCGCGCCAAATGCTTGGCCCGGAAAGCCAAGGGTCCCGGGTTCGAGTCCCGGTCTAGGCGAGAATTTTTCTCTTCAAATATAATTTATCCTTCAATGAGAAGTGTTAAATTAATAATAAAATCGTCAATAGAAGCCCTACTGGCTATAAAGTAGTGTTAAATTCCCAATAAATGTCTTCTTAACTAAGAAGCCGCCATATGCAAAGATAGAAGCTATGGTTTCAAGCATTTGGCGCGAGGGAATTACAACGTACATAAGAGAAAAATTTGGTCTAGATCGTAACTCGCCTCGGTAGCTCAGTTGGTAGAGCACTTGGCCCGGAAAGCCAAGGGTCCCGGGTTCGAGTCCCGGTCTAGGCGAGAATTTTTCTCTTCAAATATAATTTATCCTTCAATGAGAAGTGTTAAATAATAATAAAATCGTCAATAGAAGCCCTACTGGCTATAAAGTAGTGTTAAATTCCCAATAAATGTCTTCTTAACTAAGAAGCCGCCATATGCAAAGATAGAAGCTATGGTTTCAAGCATTTGGCGCGAGGGAATTACAACGTACATAAGAGAAAAATTTGCGTCTAGATCGTAACTCGCCTCGGTAGCTCAGTTGGTAGAGCACTTGGCCGGAAAGCCAGGGTCCCGGGTTCGAGTCCCGGTCTAGGCGAGAATTTTTCTCTTCAAATATAATTTATCCTTCAATGAGAAGTGTTAAATTAATAATAAAATCGTCATTAAGAGGTTTGTTTAATAATTAAAACATTTTGTCTGTTCATTCTTACCTCTTAGAGTTGTTTTTGTCAGTCATGTTTCAGAGCTTCTTAGCCCCATCGTCAGCGATTACAGACTGAATTTTCTCATGTTGTCGGCCCTGATTCTTGATTCCTGCTCTCTTTGCCTCTGGCCCAGTGAATTTACTAATGAGGTTCCTTTCTGCGGGAATTTCAAAGTTCATCATTCTTTCCTTGTTCTTCTGTAGATAGATTTTTTCCCATATGATGAGTTCATTTTTGTTTTCTAACTGTTTTAATAATTTTGTGTTTACATCTGTTTTGTGTTTTTCTGACCAAACATGAGCATCCAATGCAGATTCTTCTACTTCCCCTTTTTTTTACATTTCTTATGTGTTCTTTAGTTCTAATGGTTAAATTTCTTTTTGTTTTCCCTGTGTATATATTATCACAGTCTTTACATTTTATTTGCTATATTCCTGATTTTTTACCATCATCAATCTTTTAATTTTTTATTAATTTATTTAAACTATAATCATTAATAAAAACTAATAAAAATGGAAAGATTGATGATGGTAAAAAATTAGGAATATATAAAATAAAATGTAAAGACTGTGATAACATATACATAGGGAAAACAAAAAGAAATAACAATTAGAACTAAAGAACACATAAGAAATGTAAAAAAAAGGGGAAGTAGATAAAATCTGCAGTGGCTACTCATGTTTGGTCAGAAAAACACAAAATAGATATAAGCACAAAATTATTAAAATAGTTAAAAAACAAAAATGAACTCACCATATGGGAAAAAATCTATATATACAGAAGAACAAGGAAAGAATGATGAGCTTTGAAATTCCCGCAGAAAGGAACCTCATTAGTAAATTCATTGGACCAGAGGCAAAGAGAGCAGGAATCAAGAATCAGGGCCGACAACATGAGAAAATTCAGTCTGTAATCGCTGACGATGGGGCTAAGAAGCTCTGAAACATGTTCGACAAAAACAACTATAAGAGGTAAGAATAAACAGACAAAATGTTTTAATTATTAAGAATATTCCGTTAATATCATTCTATACTTTGACCTGCATTTTACTTGAAATATCTTTTCTCAGTAAACACATTGTAAACTAATTTATTTTTAAAGTAGCCTATCATTATAGCATACATAACATTGCACTTCTATTATAAAAAACTGTCAGTGATTTTTTTTTTATTCTGACTTCGTTTTATACATTCAGCTCCTTACCTGAGTATGAAACTCGATCTGCAGCAAATAAGAATGGAATGCATTTTAGTTTATAAAATACAGCACTTATTATAAAACATTCCATAATGGAATGTGATTCTTAGCATTATTTACCTCTCTCTCGTGTTCAGATTACAGAAAAGGTAATGCAACTTCTCTATTGTGATGATCTAGCAAACTAAATTAGAAATTTAATTGATTTATCAATAAATCCAGAATTATTAGTAATTCTATTTATTTATAATTTATCTTCATTTCTCTTTCATTATGTTTTACAATTCCTGCTTATAGTAAGGGAGCAGGTACTCTGAATACTGTGGAAAGCCTCTGGATCTGTGATCAGCAGTATGCCAGGACGACACAAGACAGAGGGATACCCAGACCCAAGATGGAGATTTAAAATCCTCTACCCACCTGAGTCACTGGAGTTAAGGTAGGGACTCTTGACCCCTTCATGGTGTGGATATCATAATTATATTCACAGGAATAAACAAATCTTCAAATTTGGATTATTAATATCATTGGCAGGATTGGAAATAATAATTCAAACTCTATTGAATTATGAAAATAACTATTTATAATGTAAATCAGAGAAATCTTTTTACATCTCATCTCATAAAACTCCATGATTTTCACAGGACAGGTTTTTGGAGCCATTGCTCCTACCCTCAGCCAAAACTCCACTTTTTTAATTCTTCAGTTATTATCTTCAACTTTTAAACTACCATCTGGTGCTAATTTTATGAACTTTGAGATTAAATTTTAGTTGCTGGGAACTTTAAAATTCAAGGTTCTATATTTGATAGAATTTGTATATCTTTTCCCAAACTGTTAATTTAAAAGGCTTGTCTAAATGTTTCAAAAAGTTTAGTTTATTTTCCAATTTTGTGATTCTCTAGCAAGCTATGAGCCACAATTGGTGATTTTTCAATTTCACCCCTTTTTATATTTCAAAAGTATTCTTTTGTACAAGTCTCTAAATTTTCAGTGCAACTAATTTGATAAATTCCAGATTTCTTGCTATCTGGGACGTTTACTTTTTTGAAGAGCACATAAGTCGAACAAAACTTTGTATCAATTTTTTTTTTCAGTTTCAATGGCATATTTTATAAACAAATTTCAGGTTTTGCAATGGGCAATCCACTTCTGCCATTTTTGGCCATTTAGTGGAACATTCAATAATCTATGAAGAAGATTTTAAGAAAGAAAACAATCATATTTTGGACATAGCTAATTTAAATGGTTTTGGAAAGGAAATAATTATAACTAAATTAAAGAAATTCAGACAACAAAAAAGATTAAAAGAATACACTACCCTGCAATCTGATTCAAAGAAAGGAAAACAATTTAAGAAAATCACTTATCATCCTGGAATACATAACAAATTTCAAAAAATTTTCAAGAAATTCAGTATTACATTGGCATCGATAAATAAATTTAGCCTTGGTAACTTATTAATAACCAATAAGAAAATAAACACCCCAGATAGTAAAAAATCTGGAATTTATCAAATTGATTGTGGAGATTGCAATAAAGTATACATAGGAAAAACAAAAAGAAATTTGGACACTCGCACAAAGGAACACTTTAGAAATATTAAAAATGGTGAAATTGAAAAATCAGCTATTGCAGCACACAGTTTGTTGGAAGGTCATAAAATTGAAAAAGAAGCTAAACTTCTAAAACATTTGGAAAAACCTTTGGATTTGACAGTTTGGGAGAAAATATTTATTCAGAAGAACAAATTTAAATCCATGAATTTCGACATTCCGGATGAACGTGACCTCATCTCGAAGTTCATCAAATCAATACCAGATGGCAACGATATCTCGAAGTTCATCAAATCAACACCAGATGGCAACGTTATAGAGGGAGATTCCAACGAATATCCGGTAGTCATAATGGCGGTTGAAAATGAATGACAAGATCATTTGAAAACTATAGTTACCGTGTTTGATAAAACATGAAATATGAGGTAAGATGTAAAAATGACTCATTAATTTATTAATTAAGAACCTCATAATGTGTTTCCCATTTTTAACTTTGAATTTCACTGTATACTGCTGATGCACTTGCAGTGGGAAATGGACAGCGTGCTGCAGCATAGGATTGCGATGATACAACCACACACATTTTTGTAACTATTTTACAAATTTACTTAACCAATTTTATTGACGCAGGTGCTGGAACAGGATCATCCGGTTGAAGAGCATGTGTCTTGATTATTTTATGTGGATGCAACTTTAACAATTTAGTATTTTTTGTACGTAGCCTTAATAAATTCCTACTTGTTGCAAAAGGCACCTAAGTGATTTTCTAGGAGATGTTCCAATCGATAACAGATGTCGTCTATTGTTTCTTTTGTGTGAACACTACGTGGCTTGTGTGGCTACTTAGTCTCGATAATTCCCGTTGCATGAAATTTGTTGTACGGATTATGGACTGTTGAACGTGATGGAATTTTTGCACCCGGGAATCGTGTTTCAAAGAGTCTTCATACTTGGCTGGCAGACTGAGTTAACAAATATTGATCATAAATAAATACACGTTCAGTAGAAAAATTATTAGTCATTACACAGTTTTCACTCATCACACGCCATTCAGTTTATACTTATGCACACGTCATTCAGTTGACAAGGAAAGGCGAGCGAGCACCTTATCCATTCGAAGCATACAATGTGAATGCGTGGGATGTACTCGTAAATGGCTGAGTCAGCGCACATTTCAACTCCCTTACCTGCACGTGCAAACCTTCATCATTGCACAGCACAAACCCCTGCATCTGCTGTTCAGTGCTATACTGATCACACCGTATTTAGAAATGAAGAGCAACAAAAAATTGAATTTAATATCCACATACTGATAATTACATTATATCTTCAGGGTTCAATCATATTGCACATAAACATGCAAAACTGTTAAGTTTAATATACAGATTAACGAATTTCATTAAATGAAGAGAATTTTAAGATAGAGTACAATCACATTTTAAGCATAGCTAGATTAGGCCAGTATTCAAGAACCAAGCTCTCTAGGCTATGCCATCTGAGTCTTCCGTAAGTTGAGGTTCTCATCTTTTCAATTGTTCTTGGAAACGTTTTTTAATAAATATCTTGTTAGCACATGATGTTGAATAGAGTGAGCCAGTTAGAGTAGGTTCTGCATGACCTACATAATTAACCACACGGAGAGACGGGCTAAGAGTCGCTCTTTGCGGAAAGCTTGGTTCTTGAATGCGGCTTAAAAGTTTTTGGAAAGAAGATAATAAATAATAAATAAGCTGAAAAAATTTTAAAAAATACTAAAAAAATTAATTACCAACACCGAAAATTAAAAAAGAATCAACATTACATTGGCACTGATAAACAAATTTGACCTGCGTAATCTTCTAATAACTAATGAAAAGGTTAATAGTATGAAATCTGCAATTTATCAAATTAGCTGCAATGACTGCAATGAAGTATACCGTGTCCACAAATATAGTATCATACTTTAGTTAAACTACTACTACGTCACTTTGGATGATCGTATCTAAATGAAATTGGTGACAATCAAAAGAGAAACTCAAAAAGTTGTGCATGTTAACAATGGAGAATAATGGACAACAATACAGAAACTAAACTAAATTTAATAATGTTTTTTTGTGGTCGATATGAGTTCATTGTTAGATATTGGTAACTGGTAACTTTTGTTGTCTGCAGCGTCACTCATGGGGGCCACATTCAATGTCTATGAGGTATAGCAAAAATTTTGAGTTTCTCTTTTGATTGTCACCAATTTCATTTAGATATGATTATCCAAAGTGATGTAGTAGTAGTTTAAAGTATGATATTATATTTGTGGACACGGTGTATAGATAGAAAAAAGGAAAAGGAATTTAGAGACTAGTACAAAGAAAACTTTAGAAATATAAAAAATGGTTAAGTTGAAAATCTAAAACTTTTGAAACATTTAGAGAAGTTTTTGGAATTAACAATTTGGAAAAGATATACATTCAG
The DNA here is from genome assembly GCA_030220185.1 of Diploptera punctata. NCBI lineage: Eukaryota > Metazoa > Arthropoda > Insecta > Blattodea > Blaberidae > Diploptera > Diploptera punctata. Next base: position 655,412 of record JASPKZ010001230.1, on the reverse strand, counting down.
AAAAAAAATAGAACTATGAAATTTAAAGTGTCTGGCTCAAAGTTCATAAAATTGGAACTATACTTCAGTTTGGAAGTATGGCAATGGAAGAATTTCAACAGTTGGAGTTTTGTCTGAGGATAGGAGCAATGGGTCCTGTGAAATTCACGTAGTTTTATGAGGTGAGATGTAAAAATATATATTAATGAGTTGGTTATTTTGACTCACCTCATATTTCTTGATTCCAACTTAGAATGCATCGACAATGTCGCGCAAGTGCGGTGAAACCTTGTCTGCATAAAAATCAAGAAATATGAGGTGAGCTGAAATAACCAACTCATTAATAATTACAAGAAACCTCATAGTGTTATGTCCTACATGTATTTAAAAAAAAAAGTAAAAATATTTCTCTGATTCATGTTATAAATTGTAAATTATCTCGTAGTGTTACTTCACATCATAATTTTTATTAAAGTATGAAAACTACCCAATGTTTAATATTAAATTGATCACTTCTCACCAAATGACAAATTAAATTTGAAGAGAAAAAATATACGCCTATATTGGGATTTGAACCCAGTATCTCTGGTTCTGTACACCAGTGCTCTTCCATCTGAGCTACTTGGCTTCCAATCATCATCATCATCATCATCTGCCTTTCAAGTATTAGGCCCAGTGGCCTGTTACGGTCTCCCGCCATCTCTAAAAAGGTCGACCCACAGATTTTCTGCCTCGAGGATTGTAGTGAAGAATTTGTTTTGGTATTCTGTGACGATCCATGCGCTGAATATGGGCTAGCCAATTGTTTTTATATTCTGGCTTCCAATTTATACACAAATTTTTCTCTATACTAATATGATTCCCGTACATGAGAAAGCTGTCATGTTTATAAGATTTATTTTGTTTTTAAAAGCTAAAACTGTCAACTTCAAACCTATATTATTTTGCACTTTTATCTGCAGAGCATCATAGGCCAGAGAGTGAAATTGTTGAAATCCTGACTCCAGAAATAGTGCAGAAGCTGAAGACGATGGTGGAAACAAAACTTGGTTTTGTTGAAATTGAGGTAAATATATAAGCCATGGTTAAATGGTGTTATTTTTATTAATTAAATAAAAATAAAACTTAGTTTTATTTGATTTTCATATTTATTAAGATATAATTCAGTGACAGCTGTTTCGGTACACTGTACCTTCTTCAGACATGTTAACAAATTATGAATTGTGTTATTATAGTACATATCAACCAATCTAAGCAACAATACAACAATAATTTATTTAAATTTTTTAATTTAACAAAGGCGATTCATTCAAATCAAGTTGAGAATTTTTTATCAAGTGCAAGCATATTTTGCTTTCCTTCAGGGTAATAGAACTAATAGTCTTTCAAAACTATTGACCTTGACTTAAGCCTATTCAGTTACAGGATATTCACTTATAAATATTATTTAATTCTAAAGTTTGTATAATAATACTCAATCATAATTACTATTAAATCAGAGACTATTTTTAAATCAATTTTGAGATTGGTATATTAAAGATGTGACAACTGAATTAAAACCCCATCAAAATTTCAAAATATAATTTTCCCACAATTTTTCTCTTGTTATTTAGACACAAATTCATTCAGATTTTACATTTTAATTCTCTCTCATTTATTTTGTCTTTTACTTTTTATTGCTTCTCCTTATACTACAATTCACTCATCCCGGAAAAAACCAGATAAGTAATTTTTTTCCAATTTTTCTTTATTTTCTTAATGTATAGGCCTTCTGCTCTTTATGCTGCTTCCTATGGTAAAAGCAACATAAATCTATTCTTCATTCTATTAACTATAATAGACAATTTTTGATTTTAGATAAAAGGGAGAAAGTTCACTGGGAAAAAGAAGATATGTTTGTACCAATTTTGGACTTATCTGTTTTTTCCCAGGGTTGAGTGAATTTTAACCGTAAGTTCTCATATTGGATTGGATTTTGATTATGTTTATGTATTTTCTGGAACAATTTTATTTTTATCTGGACATGCTCCTTTCAACACTGAAAATATTTTGTATACTTACATATCAAAAGAAGTTTGAGATTTGGATATGTTCATTATCAGTATATTGGCCTGTGATTACACTTTGTCTTTCTAGATTTACTACAGGGGAGTGTTTGCAATGAGCTTGTTTTTTAAGGATTTTTTGTTTATATCTTAATATGGTAACTTTATAACTATCATTTTATTTTAGGTCACTGATAAAAATAAAGATGAACGTCGTAAAATACATGAAGCAGTGAAAGATGGATTTGGAAAGGAAGTTTATAGCAACACAGTTGATAGAGGGACCAAGAAATTTATTACTATCTTCAAAACAAGAAAAGGAGGTGAATTTTTTCTATCTATTTATCTATAATGGCATAGCCCATTGTTGAGCCATAGCCTCTCCTTTGTAAGAAGTTACTAGAGCAAGTTCATTTTTAGCTACATTATTTGAGAATAGATGTCATGGATGGTATGCGGTCAACACACTGATCCAATTAGACATCTAACAGGCAACTAATGTATTGCTAGGATGTTGATGTTGGTAAATTTTGCTTAGAGGCCTCTTTATTTAGGCTTAAGGATCTTTTACGAGCCTGAAAATCTTCAGACTTGGGACCCACGGCTTAAAGTCCTTCCCGGAGGACTTGCTCATTGGATTTTTCTGTCCTAAAAATCCATCGACCCTGGCTGGGTTTGAACCCACAACCCCTGGAACCAGAGGCAAGGAGCATAACCTCTAGTCCACTACAGTTTAGTATTAAAAATTTTGTATTTGTAATAATCTTATATTAAAATATTTATGAAAGAGAAATGTATGTCATAATCCAGTTATTTTTTTAAGGGAAAGTGTGAATGGCCTAATAAATAATCTGATGACGTGCCATACAAGATTTTTTACTTACATGTATGTGCTAATTATTTTATTAAAGTAAATCCTTGATTATTGGTCTGCATTCAGAAATAAAATCTCTGAATTCACACTAATTAATCAAGGAGTTAGACAAGGATGTGGTCTTTCGCCAATGCTCTTCATAATGTACATAAACTCAATTATTAAAGAATGGAGACTACAACCACATGGCAGTATACCACTTAATAGATTATATGTAGTTTAGACACCCTATTATTTGCAGATGACATTGTGTTTATAGCGAATTCAGAAGATGGCCTACAACGTTCAGTCCACTCTTTTCACCAAATTGCAATGAATATAATAATACCAATATTTAAAAAAGGAGACAAGAAAAACTGTGAAAATTACAGAGGCATCAGCTTACTAAATACTGGATACAAAATTTACGCCAATATAATTTAGAACAAATTATACAAATATCTTAACAGCCTCCTCAGCGAAGAACAGAATGACTTTCGTAAAGGTTGATCCTGCTGTGATGGTTATTTCTCCATGAAATTATTAATAGAAAAACACAGGGAGTTCAATGTAGAAACACATTTAGCTTTTGTGGACTTCAAAAAAGCCTTTGACAAAATCAATAGGAATAAACTGTTGGAAATTTTAACTGTCAACAATCTACCACAACAGCGTATTTTAATTATTTAACTTTCACAGGGAAAGAACACTATGAGGTTTAATTTAATAATTAAATTAATGTTTTTATTACCTCACCTCATATCCTTTTTCTTCTATACTGCAGTTTCGGAGCTTATCTCCATCGTCAGTAGCCTCTGGTCCTTCTTCAAGAAGGAAACTGCCAAGAAACGACATAACACCGGTCGACCAGAGGCTACTGACGATGGAGATAAGCTCCGAAACTGCAGTATAGAAGAAAAAGGATATGAGGTGAGGTAATAAAAACATTAATTTAATTATTAAGCGTATTTTAAATTTATACAATATTTATAAAACAAATTTGATTTCAGTTCGAATCAATAACACACAAACAGAATGGACCGGAATTAATAGGGGCATAAGACAAGGATGTGACCTCTCGCCCTTGCTCTTTATCATGTACATAGATAGAATACTCCAAGATTGGCGACAGATGAGACATGGTTCTATCCAAATTAATAGAAATCTAAAAATAGACTCCTTGCTTTTTGCAGATGATTTGGTATTAATGGCTCCAATAGAAACAGATTTACAATATTCTATACACAGTTTTAATATAATTGCAAAAAGGTGCAATATGGAAATCAATACAAAGAAAACTAAAGTGATGGCCTTTTGTGGAAAATACCCTATACCTAGCAAAATTGTTTTGGGTGATGAAATTTAAGAACGAGTAAATGCATTTAGTTATTTGGGTTATAATTTAACATTTCAAGATGAAGCTGATATATCAAAGAAAATCACAACTTTCACAAAAACAATGGGGATAATTAACAGTATAATGAAACCATCTTTAGTACAGAAGAACACAAGATTACAGCTTTAGAAGGTTCTCGCAAGACCAGTATTAAGACATATACAAAACTACCAGAACAACTGGAAAGCCCATCTTCAACGAATGCAGTCTCATAGAATTCCAAAAGCCATGCTTCGTTACTGCCCCAAGGCAAAAGATTGCTGGGACATCCAAAAAAGCGCTGGATGGAAAATTCCTCTTTGAGACCATAACAGGCCACACGGCCTAATACTTGCATGAATGATGATGATGATGCAATAAACTGCAACATGGAAATCTCAATAGAAAAATCTAAAGTCAAAGTCATAGCTTTGCAGGAAAAGACCCAGTTCGCAGTAAAATTATTATTAATAATAAAGTATTAGAACAAACTAACACATTTAACTACCTCGGATACCAAGTTGCATATGAAGAGGAAAAAGATTTTAGTCAAAAAATTATAAAACTTAACAGAATAACAGGAATTATAAATAATATTTTCAAGCCAAACAAAGTACAGCAACACACACAAACTAGAATTTATAAAACACTGGCCAGGCCCATATTATGTATGGCAGTGAGACCTGGACAATTCGCAGTGTAGATGAACGAAGACTAACTGTGGCACAAATGAAATTTAGGAGACATACTGCAGGTTACTCAACAGAATCAATCGTGGAATAATTACAAAAATATAGAAACAATTGGAAATCTCACATAAGAAGAATGAGCAGAACAAGAATACCACATCACCACCAGGCAAGAGATCCTTGGGCAGACCCTTCAAACGTTGGATTGAGACTGTACAGACCCCAAGGTCTATCACATGAAAGGAAGAAGAAGAAGAAGTAAATGCTTCACTAACATTTGACAAGAGTGTGTTGATAACATTTACAGATTATTAGTAAATGTCAATTGTGGAAAACATTTAAGACACCTGTTATATAAGATTGCACTAAAAGGGGATACATTTTTATGGATTTGTGATTACCATTTTTGCTTCTGGTTCTGAAATTCATGGGTTCAAAGTTGACCAGAGTCATTGGAGTTTCAAAGACATAAGAATCCTGAGTATGGCTCCCTTCAAAAGCGAAGTAAAACCATGGATACCATGTTATACATTTACAGCATGTAATATATCTTGTCTATGGGACATGAACAGGTTTGAATCTTCATAAGGGAAGAAATTATTTTTAGTGTGAGACCAGTGCCATCTTGAGGAATTTGGATAGGTACAAAAAATAGCAGTTTCGGTTGGGAAAACAGGTATAATTATAATGGCTTGGAAACTTGACATGCTGACCTCTATAATGGTAGGATGATCGCCCATCTCTCTAATTAGCACATGTAGATGTGAGGCTAGTAGTCAACTGGTAGACAAAACTTGATCAGCATGGAATTTAGTTAAAAGAAACTTAAGACTAAAATACCATATTTATGCGTGTATAGGCCACATCGAAGTTTTGCGATAATAAATTGGGGAAAAATATTTGTCTTATATTTTCACTAAGAAGCAGTGCAAAAGACAGAAGTAGGCCTACATCATTTTTAAATCTGCCAGTGTTGTAAATTCCAAAGCTTATTTTGCCGGTTATATAACAGTACCTTTGGGCTGTGGATCAGTCATTAACACAAGGGTAAATGGGACGGTCAATTGGTAGGTATGGTATTCATTGTCATTCCTGATCATAGTGTATACACATGGGTTGATGCAGAGCAAGTTATACCATAGAGTATTAAACGTGTACTCTGTGATTATACCTCCAAATTCAAGGTACGAGTGGTGTGCCATGAAGCAGAACATGGACAGTAGGAAGAAAGTTTGATGTGGACAAAAAAATGTATGACAGTGAATCCAAACCAAACATTCACTTGAAAACACATCACATCAACAATCTTTCCGCAGAAAGAAAGTAAATTATCCACAGGTAGAAAGAGTTCTCCTGGATTACATATGGGAAACAAAAGCAGACAGATTTTCTGTATCCGTCAAAATTATACAGTTTGAAAGCCTTAAGATAGCCAAGAATATGGAAATCCCGTGCAATGAATTTAAGGCAAATTACGGCTGGGCAAGGCGATTTATGACATGTCACGACTTTGTAATTTGGCAGCTTACATCGATAGCATGGAAACTTCCTGATGTATACCAGTTATCTAATTATTTCATGTATAAGCCACACCCTAATTTTGAACTTATATTTTAGGTAAAAAAGTGTGGCCTGTACATGCATAAATACGGTAGGAGACCTCTGACAAAACTTTTGTTATCCCTTTAATGTCCAGATGAATTGAGAAGTTAATGACTAGAGTTGTTGAAGTGTGTCATTAAATATGATAGATACTAATTAACTAGAAAAGAGATTTGAAAAAAGATAGTATGTTGGGTAAGTTGGTATTATGTTATCAAAGTTTTGAATAGAACTTTATAAAGCAAGAGTGTAATATCATAATTCTCATTGTTGATATTGTAATACCAGCCTTAAGTAAGTATGTGATTTTTTTATAGTGATGCAAGATCGTCGATCACGGTGGCCTGCTGACAGAGGTGGAGTTTATGTCCACTTTGTTCTACACAAGAGGAATATGGATACTCAGGAAACTGTCAACTATCTTGCAGGAAAATTAGGGTAATTATTTATACTAGTGGTTGCCCAGTGGAAATTCGACCATAAATAATAAATCACTGCACTTATTATCTCACTTTTTATTATGTTAGATAGTGTTAGTTTTATATTGTATTTCACTTTATATGACATTGGAAGGGGATGGAAGGTCAATTAAGGCATTGTTGGCAATTTTAATTAATGGGTGATGAACTCGTAGAGGTTTGTATTGGATTTTTATTATCATACATATATGTACGGTATTACTTGCTTTTACGTTCCTGCATTTTATTTTTCCCGCCTTTTACAACATTCTTTAAAGGTCCCTTCAGTAATAAGTAGTGGATCCACATTGAGAAAACTAGCTATAACGGCTGGTGAACTCGACATACTGAGCTCATGTCACTCCTACACTGGTAGGATGATCGTCTACCTCTGTGATTAACTTCCCTGTAATTTAAATGTGCTGGATTTTAGTGCCTTGCAGTTAAAAACGGCAGATTTTTTGGACATGGCTTTTATACATCACATGCTTCTTATGAGGAGATTTAATTCTTGCACCATGGAGATTTTCCATAAACTCTGCCTTGCAGTTAAAAACGGCAGAATTAACTGTTTCCAATGTTTTTATTGATAACACTAAATCTCATAAATAGTTACTAAACAAAAAAAAAAATAGAAAGAAATTCAGTTGACAAACAGAGGAGAAAAGGATTTTTTCTTCACATATTAATATATAGATTTCTTCTCCTGGCACGACAGGCCTACAAGGCCCTTAGCCTACCAGCCCGCTGCTTGCCTCACATCCACATGTGTCAATCACAGAGGTAGATGATCATCAGCCAGTGTAGGGGTGACATGTGGTCAGCATGTTGAGTCCCCCAGCCATTTTAGCTGGTTTTCTCAACCTGGAGCCGCTACTTATTTTAGCTACCCAAATGCCTCATGATGCTGGGTGGGCTCTGGTCCCATACTGGCTGAAATACCAAGAGAAAATTCTTCTCCCATGGAGACTCGAACAAGCAGAAGTCCCGTAGCTCTGCGCCAAGGCTTCCTGCCTTAACCACTTGGCTACGGCGCGGGACAATATATAGATTATGATTAAGGTAAAATATGTTTATCACTCACCTCATATTGTTCTTCTTATTTGATTATAAACTAGTTTCAAAGCACTCTTCTAAAAGTAAAAGAAGATAATGTAAAATTTAGAAAATTCACATATCATCCATTAAAACACCACAAGTTTCAAAAAATTTTTAAAGATTTCAACATAAGGTTAGCACCCAAAAATGACTACAGCATCAGTAGACTGATTAGACCTAATAAGAATGAGAAAATTAAAGAAGAAAACAAATCAGGGATTTATCAAATTAAATGTGAAGAATGTGAGAAATTCTACATAGGAAAAACTAAAAGAAATTTGAAAACTAGAGTTAAAGAACATCTCAGGAATGTCAAGAAAGGGGAAGTAGAAAAATCTGCAGTGGCTGCCCATGCATGGTCTGAAAAACATCTTATCGAGAAAGAAGCAAAATTATTAAAACAAATAGAAAAACCAAAAGAACTTACTGTTTGGGAAAAGATCTACATTCAAAAGAGCGAAAAGAAGGAATTAATGAACTTTGAAATTCCCGGTGAGAATGACCTGGTTTCGAGGTTTTTCAGTCAGCCAATGGAAGGAGAGAAGGACAACTCTTCAAGACGACAGAACAACGGTCGTGATGATACTGAGGATGGAACAGAAACTATGTTCCGAAACTAGTTTATAATCAAATAAGAAGAACAATATGAGGTGAGTGATAAACATATTCTACCTTAATGAATATACCTCATAGTGAGAATTCCTAAAATAAGTAGATTATGATTGTTTATTCAGTATATTAATTACGTTAGCAATTTGCAGACCTTTGCTTGGTGATGTTCATTTGAGTTTTACCATTTGTTTTGTATGTTATTGCAAGGAACTAACTGTACATAAATATGATAAAGTGAAAAATCTGCACTGTGGCCAGAAGTATCTTAAGAGCTATGGAATCTATGTTGATTTGAATCCCCATCTTGCACTTTTCTCACATTGGTACACGCTTTCTGCCTCAACTGGTGTTGATGATCACCTATGAATCTTGAAATGGACCACTTGTTACTAACCATATTGATAGTTATTGTTTGTCCATTTACATTTCCATCAAAACCAATTTACTATGCATGTCTACTGGATATTTCTACTTGATGAGAAGACTCATTACATTTCCTTAAATTTCATTACATTTTAGGAGGTTAGATTATGATTTGGATATATTAGTTGTAATTATTTTGAACTTTTATAGGAATAAATCACTTTGAAGTTTAATTTAAGGTAAATGAAAATGTTTCATACCTCTCCTCATTTCCAGTCTTCTAAGTATATTGTGATTTCAAAGCCTTGGTGACCTCATCTTCAGTACTTTCTTGTCAACTGATGTTATGCCGATCAGAAGAACTACTACTTCTTCCCTCTGTTGGTGGGCCAATAAACCTCCAGATCCAGTCAGAATCCATGGGAATTTCGAAGTTCATAAGTTTTTCTTTCTTCTCTTTTTTTGAATGTGTATTTTTTCCCAAACCGTGAGTTCTTTTTGTTTTTCTATTTGTTTAATTAGACTGGCTTTTGATTCAATTAGATGTTTTTCAGACCAAGCATGAGCAGCTACTGCTATCTTTTCCACTTCACCATTTTTAATATTTCTAACATGTTCTTTCACCCTTCTTTCAAATTTCTTTTTTGTTTCTCCTATGTAAATTTTGCCACAATCCCTGCATTTGATCTGATAAATTCCTGATTTGTTTTCTTCTTCAGTTTTTTAATTTTTATTGGTTTTAATTATTCTATTTAGGCTGTATTCATTCTTTGGTGCTAATCTTATATTAACCTTTTTGAAATTTTTTTGAAACTTGTGGTGTTTCAATGAATGGTAAATGAATTTCTTGAATTATATTTTTTCTTATAAAATAAACAGAAGAAGAAATATAATTGTACTACAAATATGAGGAGTCGTGCATATCTAACTCCTGTTAATAATTAAAATATTTTGCCTGTTCATTCTTATCTCTTAGAGTTGTTTTTGTCGAACATATGTTTCAGAGCTTCTTAGCCCCATCATCAGCGATTACAGATGGGGCTAAGAAGCTCTGAAACATATGTTCGACAAAAACGACTCTAAGAGGTAAGAATGAACAGATAAAATATTTTAATTATATCAAACAAACCTCTTGATTAAAAAAAAATTTTTTTAAATCATAAGGAAGTTACATTATGAGGTTTAATTTAATATTTGAGTTTGTATTTTTTAACGTTCTTACCTCATATGTTTATTTTGTTGGACGATTGTTTCAAAGCTATTGCTCCATCTTCAGCTTGCCACAAACTGGTTTTTTTTCTTTTCTTCAAGTTGTCGGCCCTGGATCTGTGTTTCAAGGAACTTGAGGAACTCCTTTCTCCAGGAATTTCAAAGTTCATTGGTATAAATAGATATAAATACAAAATTAGAAAATACCAATGAACTTACAATATGGAAGAAAATCAGACCCCATTGAGACTTGAACCCATAGTCTTTCAGCTTGTAGCATATTGCATTTTCCAACTATGTAATGACATGCCCCAAGAAGAGAGCTGTAGTTAAGAAAATTCATAAAATGTTTGTTAATTTCTGTTTACGTAAGAACACAATGTAAAATATTTAATTTGTGTTCATTGCAGAGTAAAACCAAACTTCATAACTTATGCTGGCACCAAGGATCGTCGTGCTATTACAAGTCAGATGATGAGTGTGTTCAAGATTGACCCAGCAAAATTAGCGAAGTTGAGTGGTGAACTAAGAGGTGTAAAACTTGGAAATTACTCCTACAAGCAGACATGTTTAAAGCTAGGAGATCTTAAAGGAAACAGATTCAGAATTTCCTTACGGTATGTATACTTTGTTAGTTTTTTTTTTTTGTATTATGAACCTTTTCTTAACTTTCAAGTTTTATTGAAAGAGAAGCAATGTAAGTTTCTTTTTATGCCAAGTTGTTATTTTTCTCTTGGATGATTACCTCTATTTTTCCAAAATATTTACTTCACTGTCACATGAATAAAAATTATTTATAATAATGTTATATTTTAAATTAACATGTTCCAGAATTGGATATAGTTTTATTTTAGAAAGAAAAATTACGTTCGAACTGGGAGTCGAACCCCGGACCTCTGACTCTGTATGTCAGTGCGGTAACCGTTACACCATTCAAACTTCTGATAGGAACGTCAAATTTCTTTCTACTTATACAATTAATTCTCCTTTCATCCGAAGGCCGATAGCCTCGCTATCAACAATGCCATCTGACTTCTTTTCAAAGTATTTTTTATCCAGAATTTAAACATTAATTTTTATGCGGTTATAGCTACTATTTTTATGTTATATATATATGAGTCAGAGGTCTGGGGTTTGAATCCTGATTTGAACGTAATTTTTCTTTCTAAAATAAAACTGTATCCAATTCTGCAACATGTTAATTTAAAATATAATATCAAAATAGTAGATTTAACTGCATAAAAATTAATGTTTAAATTCTCAATAAAATATTCATCGAAAAGAAGTCGTCAGATGGCGTTGTTGATAGCAATTGGCCTTTGGATGAAAGGAGAATTAATTGTAGAAGTAGAAAGAAATTTGACGTTCCTATCGGAAGTTCAAATGGCATAACGGTTACTGCACTGACGTACAGAGTCAGAGGTCCGGGGTTCGAATCCTGGTTCGAACATAATTTTTCTTTCTAAAATAAAACTGTTTATAATACATGTTCCTTTCATACTACAGTTTTATATAACATAATAGATGGAAATCAATAATTTATATTAATCAATATCACCTTCCCTTATATTTCGTCTTCTTTGAAGAAAGTTCAACCTATGATCAACCTTACTGGCTTTATAATGTGATGTAAATTCCCAAATAAATGTCTTCTAAATAAAGAAGTTGCCAATTTCAAGATAAAAGCAAAAGGTTTCATAGCATTTGGTACATGTGAGTTGACAGCATATATAAGAGAAAAAAAATTGTGTTTAGATTGGAACTCGCCCAGATGGCTCAGTTGGTAGAGCATTGGCCTAGAAAGCCCAAAGGTCCTGAGTTCAAGTCCTAGTCTAAATGTATTAATTTTTCTCTTCAAATATGATTTATTCTGATTTAAGTAAAATATCACCTCATCTTATATTCTCCTTTTTAGATCAGTTTCAGGTCCTAATTTGGTTCCATCTTCAGTATTTTCCCAACCATTGTTATGTCTTGAAGAGCCACCTCCTGTTCTCTCTGTTGATAGACTGAAGAATCTCAAAATCAAATCATTTACCCTATGAATTTTAAAAGTTCATTAATTTCTCTTTTTCGTTTTATGTAGTTTTTTTTCCCCCCCAAAATTGTGACCTCTTTAGGTTTTTTTCCATTTGTTTTATTAATTCACTCTTTTGATTTGATGTTTTTCTGACCACGCGTGGGCTACTTTTTTTTGACAAATCTGAATTTTTAACTTTAAAACTCATTTTAATGCCAGTAAGAAAGTTATCTGCTCAACTTTACTGCTACCATTATCATTTTTTAATGTCATTGTCAAGACTTTTTACCAAAACAATTTTTTCCAGCTTTCCAATTGGCTGTTCAATTTCTGCAAAGTATTATTTGTTCATATTATTTTTGCATCTACAATCATTTTCCAACTGGCAACTGTGTACTATACTGTGTAAAACATTGACCACACCATGCGGGAGCTATGTAACTTACTATGTAACATAAAAATATTAAATTTGAAGAGAAAAATATATAAGAATCAAATGAATCGTTAATTCTTCTTACCTCATACATCTACGTTTTTTAACACACAACTGCAGTATCGGAAAAAAACATCTTTTCCATCTTCAGCTGTTTTCACAACTGTCAATTTTTTCTTTTGCTGGTAATTTTCTAAACTGCCATTTGGTGTATTTTTGAATAAGTAATTTTCTAAACTGCCGTCTGGTGTACTTTTGAAGAACTTTGTAATCAAACTTTGTTTGTCTGGAACCTCAAAGTTCATGGTTCTAGTATGGCTTTTTTGAATGTATATATTTTCCCAAACTGTTAATTCCAAAGGTTTAGATAGATGTTTCAAAAGTTTTGCTTCTTTTCAATTGCATTATTCTCTAATAAACTGTGTGCTGCTATTGCTGATTTTTCAATTTCACCATTTTTTATGTTTCTAAAGTGTTCTTTTTTGTGAGTGTCTAAGTTCCTTTTTGTTTTTCCTATATATACTTTATTGCAATCTTTGCTATTAATTTGATAAATCCCAGATTTTTTATTGTCTGGGGTGTTAACTTTTTTATTAGTTAACAGAATTCATGATTCATTTGATTCTTATTAAGAAAACCTTCTTGTATCTTGTAAGCCCATGTTTCCCTTAACAGAGATTTAGGCGCTCTCCCGTTACAGGGAAGAATTTGAACCATACTAATTTAGTTACACTTGTTTTCGTATAGATGTCATTTGAATGGTCCGTGGTCAGCATTCTGCCTCATACTGACATCTAGGAAACCAAGGTAGTAGTAGGACGGAAAAATTTGGTAAACTTTGCTTAGAGGCCTTTTCATTCAGGCTTAAGGATCTTTTACAAACCTGAAAATCTTCAGACTTGGGATTCATGGCTTAAAGTCCCTCCCGGAGGACTTGCTCCTTGGATTTTCCACCCTAAAAAAATCCATCGACTCTGGCCGGGTTTGAACCCACGACCTTCGGGACCAGAGGCAAGGAGCATAACCACTGGTCCACCACGGCCGACTTTAACCTCATAATGTAAAAATTCCCAAATTTATATTTAGGAAAAATATAAGCCTAAATTGGGGTTTGAACCCAATATCATTGGTTCTGTACACCAGTGCTTTGACGATTTAAGCTATTAGAGATCTCAATTTACACATAGATTTTTCTCTTATACTAATATGATTCCCGCACATCAGATATCAGCGAACTTCATTCCACTAATGCCATTTAGCGGCCTCTTAAACAAGAAGACTTTTAAATGCAAATCAACACTACATTTATAGCCAGTAAAGCTAAGATTTGATGTTTAAAACATTAATCTTGACTGAGCTTATTTCCTAGTCTGAGAATTTAAGACGAGTCATGATTTTTGGATTTCAGATTACAGAAAAAAAATTGTCTTATATTTGGATAAGTACAGTAATAGCTCTCTATATGCAGTTAAATTTGTGTGATGTAATTCGTTTACACCCTATTTATGTTTTCTTATTCATAATATAGTTTTATGTAATGTGTGAATTTGGTATTCCTGATCTGAATGACATCATTAACTTTTTAGGGAGCGAAGTCAGTATGAGGGAAGTTTGCAGTTATTTTCTTCCCTTTCTTCCTCTTTGTTCTTTTGGATTCGTATATTCACATTATAATGTATTTTGTTTTGGTTTTAGGAATGTAACTGGAACAGATGAACAGATAGAACTAGCGATGAATAACCTCAAAGAGAAAGGTTTTATAAATTATTGGTTTGCAGAGATTTGGAAGCTCCTCTTCTGTTCCTACTCCAGAAGTAGGAAGAGCTTTATTATTAGGAGAATGGAAGGAGGTGAGATTATTTTGTTATATAAATTATTATAGAGACTTTACATATGTATTCATTTTCTGTTGCACAACTCTCGTGATAACTAAAAGGAAACTGTTTATTGGTAGAGTGCCTCTTAAATTAAAGCACATTTTTTTCTCTTGCAAATTATAACTACAATAAACACATACCTTTGTCATAGAAACTTGTTTGCAAATCATGGCTTTGTGTCACACTTTAAAGAAAATATACATTAACATGCATTAATCCTTCCTTTGAAATTATGGGAATTCCTATTTTCATATTTTCTTTTGGTTCATCCAACATACATAGCTTATTCCGATATACTTTATTTTCAAGTTTCTCCATAAATAGAAATCACATTTGGTAAGATCTGGGAATCGTACTGGGCATATTCCCTTACTGCTAATAAGAGAATGGATTTTAAGCTGCATAATATGGTTGGAAAAGGAGGGAAATGGCTCTGCAAATAATAAGATGCTGATGAAATCACTTTATTAAGGTTTTTTTATTCAACACTGTGGCAAGTATAAAAAGTAATGTATTTTGGAAGTAAACATAACCATTTAGGGTTTTAATGAAGTTATTATAAACTAAATATATCAATTGTTATACTGGATTACACACATTACAATATTTCATAATCATCATCATCCTTCACAGATTAGGTCTTTGCCTGTTCCGATCTCTTTGCCATTCAATTAGGCAGGAAAGATAAATTTCAATATTTTTTTACAGTAAATCGTTGGTGCTTTGATTTCAGGAGATCTGCTTCTCATCGATTGGAATATTTACTTTGTAGATGCACATCTGGGAATGATGCTTTCTTTGAAATTTATCGGAGTACATTTTTTGACAACTCACCTAATATATGTCATGTTTTTCATGATACTGCAGTTTCAAACATGCTCAAGTTCATCCTCCGCTACAACTCCGACTCTGAGGATGAAACCCAGTATCATGAAAAACGTGAAATATATGAGGTGAGTTGTCAAAAAAGGTTCTGTGATGAATTTCAATGATTATATCTCATAATTAAAATTCATCGGAGAACAATTTGTTTAAAGAACACACCTCATAGGATTCATGCTTCCATGATACCACGGTTTCAAACACAGTCGTGTTCATCCTCAGCCATAACTCCGACTGATGAAATTTGTTAGGAATATCAAAATTCTAGATCAATGAATTTAGATATTCCTAATGAAATTACTTTGATTTCGAAGTTCATAAATTCAACCATAGATGGCAGCACTGAGGATGGTGACAATAGAACAGTTGACGGCCGAAGAATTTCGTCAGTCGGAGTTATGGCTGAGGATGAACACGACTGTGTTTGAAACCGTGGTATCATGGAAGCATGAATCCTGTGAGGTGAGTTGTTTAAACAAAATGTTCTCCGATGAATTTTAATGATTATTATACCTCATAAGTTTACTTCCCAACATTAATTTAATATACCTCATAATGTTGTTTATTTTTTCTTTCACTCACCTCATACTTCATAAATATGAAGTATGAGGTGAGTGAAAGAAAAAATAAACAATATAAAAAAACCTCATAGTGTTATTTCCTATCTACATAACTTAATACCTCATAATGTTTACTTCCCAACGTTAATTTAATATAATGATGCTTTCTGTTTCAGTAAATTGCATGTTTAATTCTTCTGAAAGTGCACACAACTTATCCTTTTTAACCTTCACCATGTTTTTGTTGTGAAAAAATGTTCTAGTTCCGACTGGGTGTTAGTAACACTACAAACAAGAGAGTGCAGTAATATATAAAGGTTGATTTTTTTTTAAATTCTGCCAATTATTTATTTTCTCAATACATGTCATACTTGAATAGTTCTAAGTTTATAAGGCTTTCAGTAGTCACTAATGTTGTGTACAGTGTTGTGATACAAAAGCCGTTGGCACTGTCTAATCTGTTCGTACGAATAGAGCTTAAAATGTATTCATCTTAGGGATTAGTTGACATCATAGGAACTTAAATCTGAAGAGTATGGTGGGTGATAGAGTTCTTCCCAACCCTAGTGATTGTAGACACATCTGCTATATGTATCCAAGCATTATCATGTAGAATAATGGATGGGTTATCCAAAAAAATGTTGCTGTTTTCTTCTCAGAGTTGCTTGCAGATTATTTTGCAAAAACAAACAGTATTACTCTGCATTATTAATGAGTTGGTTATTTTGACTCACCTCATATTTCTTGATTTCTATGCAGACCTGGTTGCATCGCTTTTGCATGACATTGTCGATGCATTCCAACTCAAATTAAGTAATACTCTGCATTAATGTTCTGCCGGGGAGAATGGTACGCTTTAAAGATCACATCATCCCAATCATAGGCAAGAATGAGCATAGAATTCACAATGGTGGGAGTCTGGAAAACTTTTTTTTTATTTTACTCATAAAGGCATCACTTGTCCAATTGGCATTTCACCTGAAGTTAATAAGATCTGGCCCAAATCTCATAATTTGTAAATAATGATGCACCATAAGAAGGGTTCTCCTTTGTGCTCATAGCATTGGAAGAGAGTATGAGAAGTTTAATTTCACACTATTCTACATGTTCATTAGAGTATGTAGAACCCATTTTTAGGCAATTTTATGGATTTTCAGGGTGTCCTTGCTTTACAATCATACATTCTTTTTATAAAATGTATAAGAGATTTAGATATTCCAAACTTCTCCATACATTACTTATTTTAGGAATTCTCACTATGAGGTATATTCATTAAGGTAGAATATGAGGTGAGTGATAAAAAAGTCTACTTTAATTCTCCATAGATCCCTGAATGGTCTTTTATGGAATAGAAATGTAACCAGAAAAACAAAAAAAAAAGAGATTATACAGACAATAATAGAAAGTATACTTACATATGGATCAGAAAGCTGGACAATAAATGAAAGGATGCAGAAAAGAAGCTTGGCAACAGAAATGGATGGATTATGGAGAAGTATGAGAATATCCAGGCTACAACATATTCGAAATACATATATCAGATAAGAAATGGATGCACAAGAAACTGTTATCGAAAGGATAACAAAGAGAGCTTTACAGTGGTATGGGCATGTACAACGGTTGTCGGAAGACCAATGGCCTAAACAGGTGTTAGATTGGATGGTACCAGGCAGATGGAAGAGGGGGAGAAGTAGAAGAACATGGTATGAGGGAATATATGATGCCATGATGAAGAGGAGTATGGAAGAGGGACAATGGGAAGATAGGAATCTCTGGAGAGCAGGAATCAAGGGCGAACTGCCGTAAAGTGGAAAGTCTGTATTAGGTAGGTAGGGTGTTCTTCAGGGACATCGAAAGCACCAATCCAACATCTTACACCAACTCAGGAATTGTAAATTCCGATCCGTCTTCACTAATACAGACACAATCTGTATATCTTTGTCACTTTTTGAGGCATGCCAAACACATTTTCGTGTTCTTGTCTGAGACTCTAATCCACCTTACTACTATTTGGTAAGATAATGCAGCTGCATTGTAATCATCTTGCAGTCTTTTAACAATGCTGTCGTGCCGTACAATGTTTAGCACATTACATTTTTTCCAGCTTCTCTGTTCCTGCTTTGAAAACATTGTGACTGCTTGCTCACAACTGCTAGTCTTATTGTTGTCACTGTGAACAGACATAGAGGTGGGAGGGCAAGTTCATTTGCTCTGATATAGGGGAATCATGTAAACAACTTATGGTATAAACAATATTACCTGGCTCCTCTGCATGGCATTGCTCCAGCATAGTTGTCATATTAAAAAATCATCCCTTGTAGAAACTGTTAAAATTAATGCCAGTCACAGACCTTTAATAATAGGGGCTTCATCTCATCTCTTGATTGGGCATTATGTGGATACGAGTAGATGGTTTGTTTATATTTACAAGGTGAATTAATATTAAGGAGCTAAAGAACAAGTAACAAATTTTAATTATTTGGGTTGTAGTTTTACTATAAACATAAAAACTGAAAGAAACATAAACATGTAACTGTCAAAATTTCAAATGATATGCGGAAATATACATAAAACATTAAAGAACAAAACAAGACGAGATACTCGATTGAAGTTTTATAAAACATTGGCAGTTCCTGCATTACTTTATGTGAGTGAAACTTGAGTAATGACCAAAAAATTACAAAGTAGAATACAAAGCGTAGAAATGATGAACAAAAGGCTGTACAAGATTGGATCAGATAAAGAATGAAGATATAAGAACAGAGTTAAATATATATCAATTGTATGATAGAATTAAAAAATATAGAGATAAATGGTTTAGACATGTAGAAAGAATGAATGTAACAAAAGCAGCATTTAACTACAAGCCAAGGGGTTCAAGGAATGTAGGAAGGCCAGCGAAAAGATGGACAGAACAACTGTGAGGCAGAACAGGCAATTTGCCTTGCCCATGAAGTGAAGAAGAAGATTAATATTAAGGAGCTAAAGCTATTACTATGATTGAAACAAGTAAATTAATGCACACAACTAAAGTATTGTATTGAATGGTATACATTTTTCTCTTTAACATTGGAAAACTTGCAACATTTTAAAATATTTTGTGGGTTATGTTTTAGTTTGTATTCAAGACAGTAAGGGATTATCATGCATTGATCAGCTGTTATCAAGGTTGAATGTGTTTCTATGACATCAGACCCGCTTTTACAAATACTGAATGGGCAGAAGTCCAAAGATCCATAAATTCCACTGTTTGAAGAAAACGATTTACAGACAACAAAAATATTAGTCACACAGCCAAGCGCATTAGAGACTGGAATAACGATAGAAAAATTAATGATGTATAAAATATTAGGTTCTGGTGGGATCCCAGCAGAACTGATAAAATCGGGGGAAGAAAAATTTATTGACAAGGTACATCGGTTGCATAGTATAATATGTATTGATGATATAGTACATCATCACTGTGGATTTAGAAGAAATAGGTCTATAATATTTATTATAATTCCTAAAATAAGTAAGGTCTATAATAGTTCACATTTTAGAAAAGAAATAAGAATATAATGGCACTGTACATTAACTATATGTAGACTTCAATTAAGAGGGAGATGTTGTTTGTATAGTATCCTGCTGAAATATGGAATTCCTAGAAAGTTAGTTAGATTTATTCGGATGTCTACATGGGACAAAAAGTAGACTGCGAGTAGGCAAATAGTTTTCAGGTACTTTAGAGGCATTTTGGAATACTACTGTACGAAAAAATCACAGAAGAATAGAGAGGGTACAGAATATGTTGGTTGAAAAATTCCTAACACTTTGCAAAATAAAGAAAATGGTAGCAGAGGGAATGATGGCAAGTGAAAAAATAAATAAATATGATTCATAAATTAATTATAGCAAACTTCCGATTATCCATATTAAATTGGGACCGAGATATGCACGGAAAATCGAAAAACACGGATAATCCAATTAAGTTATTCGGCGCCTTGGAGGTTGATCAGAAATGTATTTACCCACTTTAAACACTACTTAAATGCAAAAAATATTCATAAAATGTTATATTAAATGTATTTAGGTGCGAGTCGTAATTATCATTATTTTATTTTACTTGTAAATAAGAAAAAAAAAGTGGGACAATTTCCTGTTATGACCACTCTGGTTACAACAGTTATTCAAAATGGCCACCGTAACCAGTGACAACTACATTGGTACCACCGATATCCACACTTATAACCAGCGATGACAAATAATCAGCGATTCCCATACTAGTAACCACCGTAATCCATACTTATAACCAGTGATGACAAATAATCACCGAAGATCCCACTAGTAACAACCGATGACCACACTACTAACCAGTGATAAACCCACTGCCACAGCATATCCGTGGTTTCAATCTGTAACAAAGAACTTTCAGTGACTCCACAACGGAAATTTCCAAAATTGTATTGTATTCTCAGAATGTTGGTTGGTACTGTTAAACGCGTCAAGGGAAGGGGCTGTGAGTGAAGGTTACTCTGTTGTGCTAGTTTCTAAGCGCAGTTCACAGTAGCACATTTAAAAAAAAGATTTTTTCATAACAATACAAAATACAGCATTTTTAAGAAATACAATAAAAAGAGTCATGCCTGGATAATCTGCAAACCGGATAATACGTGCACAGATAATCGGGAGTTTGCTGTATGGAAAATAACATTGAGGTTTTCAATTAATAAAAATTAATTAAATGAGTCGCAATGATGACTGAAGATGGGAAGGATTCCTGTTGAAAACTACCGTTTCTGTGCTCGAAGAACACAAAGTATGAGATGAGAAATTACTCATTTAATTAATTTTTATTAATTAAATAGGATGTTTCTTTTTCAAAGCACATGAATCATATTTTAGCATATTACACCTAACACATTCCTATTAAATGTTATCTTCAGCATTCTTTTTTATAACAAGAAGAGAGAAAGAAAGACAATAGAGAGTAGGGAAATACCATTACCTCCATGCCAGCATTCACTGAATGCCAAGAGTGGCGAAGAAAGTGAAAATAGAATGCAGAAAATTTTGTTTTCTAGAATTCATTCTGATTTAATTGCTAATGTATGGATACATGTTTCATAAATATCAAAATATGACATGAAATATGCTTTTGTACAAATTAGAGCAAAAAATAGCTCTAAAGCTGAACTATGGACAAAATATGCATTTGTATGAGAAATAATTAGCTTAAATTTGAAGAGAAAAATTCTCGCCTAGACCGGGACTCGAACCCGGGACCCTTGGCTTTCCGGGCCAAGTGCTCTACCAACTGAGCTACCGAGGCGAGTTACGATCTAGATGCAAATTTTTCTCTTATATACGTTGTAATTCCCTATCGCCAAATGCTTTTGAAACCATTGTTTCTATCTTTGCAAATGGCGGCTTCTTAGTTAAGAAGACATTTATTGGGAATTTAACATTACTTTATAAAGCTAGTAAGGCTTCTAATGATATTAGCTCAGTTGGTAGAGCACTTGGCCTGGAAAGCCAAGGGTCCCGGGTTCGAGTCCCGGTCTAGGCGAGAATTTTTCCCTTCAAATTTAATTTATCTTTCATTGAGAAATGTTAAATCAATAATAAAAACATCATTAGAAGCCTTACTAGCTTTATAAAGTAATGTTAAATTCCCAATAAATGTCTTCTTAACTAAGAAGCCGCCATTTGCAAAGATAGAAACAATGGTTTCAAAAGCATTTGGCGATAGGGAATTACAACGTATATAAGAGAAAAATTTGCGTCTAGATCGTAACTCGCCTCGGTAGCTCAGTTGGTAGAGCACTTGGCCCGGAAAGCCAAGGGTCCCGGGTTCGAGTCCCGGTCTAGGCGAGAATTTTTCTCTTCAAATTTAATTTATCTTTCATTGAGAAATGTTAAATCAATAATAAAAACATCATTAGAATAATTAGCTTACTAATGTTCCCAGAAAAAAATAAAATAAAACATATGACATATCATAAAAATCTGAACCCTAATCAACATCTGGGATGCATTACATCTGAAACCTGCACTTTCTTCTCAAGGTTGACATTATGGGTATGATATTGGGAAATCAGAGACTATTTTTCTGTGCTGTTATTTTCTTAGGTCAGTGATGTAAATTAGGTACCTGCTGCATTAAATAAATTATATTATATATATATATATATATATATATATATATATATAAAATGCTACAAGACTCTCTATCAGGTTGGCATAATATGAATTTTCCCATTCCATATTCACCCCAATTTAGTTTGTATTTGGACAATTTTAGTATTATTTTACTCTTCTGAAGCCCTTATTGTATTTAAAATTACGTTCCAATGAATTGTGCATGCAGAATATTCTGTTTCTAGCAGTTGCATATTATCCCTTACCAATTTTTTTTTGCCATTGTGTATATGATCTGTTATATTATTTTCTTTATTATAAATGTTGTATTTTAGATTGAAATGTTATCTTACAATGATGTAGGGAAACACATTTTAATATGATTGTCTTAATGTTAATAATTTTAGGCAATTGAACTAATTTTAAAACCAAGAAACACTGATGAACCATGGGCTATAAAACGTGCTCGGAAACACTGGTGGGTAACCAAGGATGCCAAGAAAGCAGCCAAAATGCTTCGCAATAGTTTCAATAATATAATTGAGTCAAAGCTGTTATATGGACTCAGTCGACATGCTCCTGATGACTATGTTGGTGCTCTACAAAACGTAAGTTAAGAATTTATTTTAATTTATTGGAATTTGAAACAAATAATAATATACATTTCTTGGATTTATCAATAAAACATATTGATAATAAGTTTGAGTTTGGTATCTTTCAAAAACCATCTCATGCTGATACCACTATCCATAGTTCTTCTCTTCACCCATATACTCATAAGATGGCAGCCTTTAATAGTTACATTCATAGACTTTTAAATATCCCTCTTTCGCCCTTGGAATATAATAATGAATTGAATATTATTAAACAATTAGCTATTAATAATAACTACGGCCCTAAAATTATAGAATATTTAATTAAGAAAGTTCATTACAAAAAAGCAATAACAAAGTTTTTCCTTTACCCAAAGAAAACAAAGAAATATTTATTTAACTTTCACAGGGAAAGAACACTATGAGGTTTAATTTAATAATTAAATTATTACCTCACCTCATATCCTTTTTCTTCTATGCTGCAGTTTCAGAGCTTATCTCCATCGTCAGACTACTGATAGAAGAAAATAGAAGAAAAAGGATATGAGGTGAGGTAATAAAAACATTAATTTAATTATAAAGAAATATGTCGTAATGTCATACATAGGCCCACTTTCAAATAAAATATCTAAACACTTTAAAATGTTGAACATTAATGTGGCATTTAAAACTAATAAAACTTTACAAAATATAATAAAAAACAATAAAACCAAAATAAAAAAAGAAAAATTATCAGGTGTATATAAATTGAAGTGTGGCACATGTGACAATGTCTATATAGGACAAACTGGTAGATATTTTATCTCTCGGATAAAGGAACACATGAGAGCATATAACAGAAATTTAGAATATTCAAAATATGCTAACCACCTATTCCAATTTAATCATTGTTTCGATCCAAATTTTGAAATTTTACATGTTTGTGATAAGGGTAAGAAGTTAGATCTTTTGGAGGCTGTAGAAATTAATAAATTTAAAAGTAGTAACAAACTGTTAAATTCTCAACTTGATTTGAATGAATCCCCTTTGTTAAATTAAAAAATTTAAATAAATATTGTTGTATTGTTGCTTAGATCAGTTGGAACACAATTCATAATTTGTTAACATGTCTGAAGAAGGTACATGTCACTGAATTATATAATAAATATGAAAATCAAATAAAAACTACATTTTATTTTTATTTAATTAATTAATTTCTTGTGTTAATTTTAATTTTTTTATGATAAAATTTTCATTAATTAAATAAAAATAAAAACTTAGTTTTATTTGATTTTCATATTTATTAATATATAATTCAGTGACAGCTGTTTCAGTAACTGTACCTTCTTCAGACATGTTAACAAATTATGAATTGTGTTGTTATAGTACATATCAACTGATCTAAGCAACAATACAACAATAATTTATTTAAATTTTTTAATTTAACAAAGATGATTCATTCAAATTAAGTTGAGAATTATTATGACAATTTAAAAAAAAATTAATATGTATCCATTTTTTGAGGAAATTATTTTATTGAATTTGAAGGCAAAAAGAAACTGAGGTGCATTCATTATGCAAGTAAATACAATATTTTTATTATTGTTATGCAATATTGTTTTAAAGTTTCCTCACCTATTTTCTGGAAAAAAAAAAATAATAATAATAATAGTTTGTTTGGAAAATTCAGTTAAGGTGGGCATTTTTTCAGAAACATCTGTACCAATAAATTATTTTGGTGTATTCATACCAAATTAAACAGACACAAATACATTTATTGAATTCAAATTAGTAGATAAATCACTTGGCATATAACATTTTTTATGTCTACAGATAGTAAATTTAATCCATTGCTAAATGTTATATTAATATTGTACATTTAAATTAAGTTTTTTTTATTGCTGGATAAAAAAAATTGCCAAGTGATTTATCTACTAATTTGAATTCAATAAATATATTTGTGTCTGTTTAATTTGGTATGAATACATCAAAATAATTTGTTCTTGGTACAGATAATGTTTCTGAAAAAAATGCCCACCTTAACTGAATTTATTATTTTTTTTCAGAAAATAGGCGAGGAAACTTTAAAAACAATATTGCATAACAATAATAATATTGTATTTACTTTTATATATTAAATTTGGGAATTTTTAACATTATGAGGTTCAATTAATATGAATTAAGTGAATTGTGATTTCTTCTTACCTCATACTTCTATGTTTTTTTTAAACACAGCACTGCAGTATCGGCGACCCATTGTCGTCATCGTCAGCTGTTTTCACAACTGTCAATTCTTTCTTACCGGCAAAAGAAGAAAAAATTGACAGTCGTGAAAACAGCTGACGATGACGACAATGGGTCGCTGATACTGCAGTGCTGTGTTTAAAAAAACATAGAAGTATGAGGTAAGAAAAAATCACGATTCATTTAATTCATATTGTATTTACATGCATAATGAATGCACCTGTTTTTTTTTCTTTCAAATTCAATAAAAAAAAATTCCTCAAAAAATGGATACATATTAAATTTAAAAAAAATTGCCATTCCCTGTTATGGACAGAGATTTCATGTCAAGCAAAAGTATCTGCAGCAGGTTATGGATGGAGAATCTTCGTGACATGTTTACTATTATATTTCAATTTCTAAATTGATTATTTGTGACTATTATTTTTGTAAATGTACTTACACTATTAAAATATAATAATCATACCTCTACAAGTTATTCAAGTATGGTAAATCTCAAAACTGGGTTGAATCAGAGGGCAACATCTCCACAAGCAACACACATTTTTTCATACTTCCGGACAATTTTTTTTTTTTGCACAGTGCACATCGGTGGCTTGTGTATTTCTTTTGTCTGTTGTCAATAATTTATAGTAAAATATATTTCTTTCAGTCAGAGTGGTGAAGATTTTGATAATTTTTAGCCTTTAATGCTGCTCGTTCAGACTATATGAAATAGTGAGACAGAAATCTTAAGTGCCCACGTGTACTATGTGCAGGGCTTTCCAGATAACTAGACTCTTGCATACAGATATATTTAAAACTGGGTATCATATGGATGAATGAAATTATTTCTTGTTTCATTTTATTTTTTTCAGTTTTGATGGATTTACTTGTTTCACCTGTCCATTAAGTCCACCCCATACATATTCTGGTTGTAAATGTGTACAATGTCCAGTTTGAATATTGTCTTTTTTGTAATGGATTTGATTTCCCTGTACACCCTCAAATTCTAATTACGTAAGATGGACGTCTGCCTATGGTCATTCCATACAATATAAGAAAATGTTAATTAAATTTGAGTTGTTTTTCAACTCACCTCATATTTCTTGCAAACATTTCTTGCAAGGAGTCAAAAAACAACTAAAATTTAATTAAAATAAACCTCATAGTTAAAACATTTTGCCTGTTCATTCTTACCTCTTATAGTTGTTTTTGTCGAACATATGTTTCAAGGCTTCTTAGCCCCATCATCAGTGATTACAGACTGAATTTTCTCATGTTGTCTGCCCTGATTCATATTTCCTGCTCTCTCTGCCTCTGGTCCAATGAATTTACTAATGAGGTTCCTTTCTCCAGGAATTTCAAAATTCATAATTCTCTCCTTGTTCTTCTGTATGTAGATTTTTTTCCATATGGTGAGTTCATTTTTGTTTTCTATCACAAAATAGATGTAAACACAGAATTATTAAAACCGTTAGAAAACAAAAATGAACTCACCATATGGGAAAAAATCTACTTACAGAAGAACAAGGAAAGAATTATGAATTTTGAAATTCCTGGAGAAAGGAACCTCATTAGTAAATTCATTGGACCAGAGGCAGAGAGAGCAGGAATCAAGAATCAGGGCTGACAACATGAGAAAATTCAGTCTGTAATCGCTGACGAAAGGGCTAAGAAGCCCTGAAGCATATGTTCGACAAAAACAACTATAAGAATGAACAGACAAAATGTTTCAATTATTATACAAGCCTCTTAATATTACTTCCTATTGCATTTTAAAAAAACATAGTGTTATTTCCTACCTATATATATATTTAATAAGAAAATATGTTTCTATTTTCCCTTTTTGCAATGCATTTGCAGTTATGCTGTTTGTGCGGACAGTATCAATTGCATTTGTACCTGTGTTGTTCAGAATGTCATATTATTTAGAGAAGCTCTACTAATTATCTGAAAATATGGTCCTACTCTTATCCAACAATGGCTCTGTCAGATGCATAACAATAGAAATGGAGAGCCCTAATTCTGAGTTGCCCATATCAGTTCCTTTTCCTCTGTAATGGAGGGTTGTTTCTGATCTCTGATAACAAATTATTTTTAAGTTTTACCGTAAGAAAAGCAGTGTCTCCACCATCGATCATGCTCTATTTGATGGCCCTTCACCCGAGCTATGGCTCGGCATTGGAGTTTCCACTGCAGAAGACTCTTACACTGCACAGTCATGTCTAGAAGTTCCCACTCCTCTTTATACACTTTCCAGAGACTGTCTATTGTTCGAGGATGCCTGTTTCCCAGTGCCCTTTTGAAGAGTCCAAAGGCACAAAAGTCCATCGGTGATGCATCAGGAGACTTCACTGGGATGTTGCTGAATGGAATAGCATGTGTTCCAGTTTCCTGCTCCATTCTCTCCAGGAACGCCAGGGTTGAACTCGAAGTGTGACTGGATGTCTTGTCTTGGTGAACCCAGACTTTGTTTTTGTCTGTGCCATAGAGAGCTGGGATTTCGGTCCAGTAAATTGGGGTGTGAACTTCTTCCTAGTAGTACTGGGAGTTGATTTTGACCTTTTTAGCTACTCTACAAATGGTCAGTTTTTCATTGTAGCAATATACCGCGATGACCATAAATCCCTTGGAGAAACTTTCTCTGCATTCGGCATACCACTTTTGAAAATTTTTTTCACCCCTTTCTCTATAGTAAATTGCCCGGGGTTTGTTGCAGTCTCCTAGAATAACATATGCTTTATCAAGTGGTGACCAAAAATTTCTATTTTTCTCCTGCCGGGTGCTTTTCATAGTTTCCTGCTGTTGGTGCGGCGTTCGGCAATGTGACGTGGCAACAATTTATGAACCCTGCTTTTGTGGCGCTTCTCCATGTTTAAATCTTTGTTTATTATGGTGTTTACAGTTTTAAGGGATATTCCCAATCTGTTCGCAATCACCCTTTGTGTGGCAGGGTTACCACCAGAGATAAGGTCCTTTTGGAATTAATCCCAAGTGACTCTTTACCTTTTTATTAAGCACTGGACACCACAAAATTATGTTTTTTTGCAAGCCTCAATAATCGCGGAATAACTATAATTAGCGTCGGAAAGGGCAGTAATATACCCTTCCCAAAACGGGTCTGTCTTCTTAGGCATTATGAAAGCAACACGTGTACGAATGTAACAGAAGAAGCACACTGACTGGTTTGATCACCTCGCACACTCCTGACTCTCACTCCAACGTTACAATCTGCTTGGCAAATCATTCTCAGAGATCGGAAACAACCCTCCATAACTACTACTGTTATATAGACATCCAGTTCCAGATTCACACAAATCAATTTTTTTTTTCTTTAATCTGGCTGTCTTGTACTGAATAAACAGTTTTCAGCTAAGACTTCCTTTCCATTACATGAGACTGTCATCTACTATAAGTTTTTTCTTCTGTCTATAGATTGACATAAATATCTTTATGTGGTGTATAAAAACAGGGTTATATCTTATTTAATTTGTCATCTATTGCATTTTAGTGAAATAGAGAAATCTCAGAATTAATGAAAATCTATTGTGTGACATGCGGTTTTCCTAAAAAATGGTGTGACAAGCATTTTATCTATGAACCAGTGCATTTCCAAATTTTGTTTTCTAATTATTACCATCAAAATAATTAGAGATAAAAATCTATATACAATGTATTCAGATATATGAGTACCCTATTTTTGGGACTTAATTTTCCCTCACAAAGAATATTTCTTTTACTCTTTCTAAGGATTTGTTTCTATAAGAATTAGAATAATTAACCAAAGAACATTTTGAATTTTGAAAATATGATTGGGTTTACTATCAGTATTTAGGCTAATTAGTGATCTTACACCATTCTAATTGTCTGTATATTCATGACATTTTCTTTAAATTATTACTGTATTTTCTTTCCACATTCCTGAATCAGGGTATAAAATCTACTGATAGGCAGTGAATAATAATTCTGAAACATACATATTCTTCTTTTTTTTTTAAATAAAAGCTATACAGAAACAATGGCTTTTGATTAAGTAGGCTATGGTGTTATATTAATGATGAACATTTTATTTACTATAGAAAATTTAGTTCTAAAGAAGATAGTTGTAAAATATAAACATGATTAATAGAATTTTTTTTTTAATTTTAGATTCCACGTAACACACGGCTACTGTACCTCCATTCATATCAGAGTTTGGTGTGGAACAAAATAGTATCTCGTAGGGTAAAAGAGTTTGGACTAAAGCCCATGGTTGGAGACTTGGTGTTTGTGGATAGTGAAGACTTTGAAGAGGTGGTTGATCAAGAAGGATCAGTAGTACAGGCAGATGAATTTCCTAAGAAGCCTAGAAAGAAAGTCAAAAAAAAAGCTGCAGGGCAGCCGCTTAAAGCAGATAAAAACAAGAATGAAAAATACAAAAGAATGGCTTCCAGGATTGGGAGACGATTTAAAGAGATAAAAAGGAAAATGACTCAACGTTCAGATGCTGCATCACAAAATCAAGCAGATGAAGATGGCCAAACAAAATCGGCCAGGGAGAGCAGAAAAATGGATTCTTCGGCCAAGGAATCTGATAGTTAAAGAGGAGGGAGGGAGGATGATGATGGAAAAAAAAGTTGCTGATTAAATCAGGGAGTGCTACAGAAGAAATGGCTGGAGAAAGAAAAGTTACTTGCTGGAAGACAGCCACACAAGAATCAATCTATTGAAAATTGTCCTCTATTCGTTGATAACCAATCAGAAAAAACCTGCTGTAAGAGGCCATTGAATGAACGAAGAAGATGGATAATGTGAAAATTAGAAGACATTGTAATGACATTGCCTGGTCATAATGTGATCATTCCTAATAATGTAATTAAAGAATGGTAGGAAGAAAAATTGGCTGTTGATGGGCTCACCTGTTCATCAATGAAAACCAAAATGTCAGGTAATGAAAATATATTTTGTATTTATTATTTTTTATTACTGATGTTTTTTTTTGAACCTCACTCGTTTTTGCTCTAGTTCAATTACAGTGCCAAGGTGTGGGCTCCTACACCTAAGAATTTTGCAGGGTGTACATTTTATATAAAAATGGTGCTTTATCTTGCAGCAAATCTATGTGACATAAATAGAGCTTGGGGGTTAAAAAAAACATTGCAACATGTTAATGGTGATGGGGTTAAAGGCCACATGTATCTCGTAAACATGAGAGAGGTGATTGACTTGCTTTCACTTGCACACATATTATGCATTTCATTTCATTTCATTCTTCAGGGTTACATTTGCATGTAAATAATGGTTGTGTAAATTATATTTGAAAAGAAAAATATACGCCTAGACTGGGATTTGAACCCAGGACCTTTGACTTTCTATGTCAATGCTCTTCCATCTGAGCCACCTAGGCCTCCAATCTAAACGCGTATTTTTCTCTTACACATAGTTAATTCCCTAACCCCAAATGCTACGAGCCATTGCTACGATTTTTGCAAATGGCAGCTTCTTTGTTAAGAAGACTTTTTATTGGGAATTTAAACATTACTTATAAAGCCTCGTAGCATTTGGGGTTAGGGAATTAACTATGTGTAAGAGAAAAATACGCGTTTAGATTGGAGGCCTAGGTGGCTCAGATGGAAGAGCATTGACATAGAAAGTCAAAGGTCCTGGGTTCAAACCCCAGTCTAGGCGTATATTTTTCTTTTCAAATATAATTTGTCCATCATTAAGGTGTTTAAAAACGAATAATATTAACAATGGTTGTGTAATTACATATTTGTGTTGAACTTTTATAGAAATGAATCACTATGAGGTTTAATTTAAGATAAATTTATCTTACATATTGTGTACTTGTTTTTATAAAAAAGTTTGTGATTTTACGACATACGGTTTAAGCTTATTTAACAAACATTACTTTTAGGGAATTCACAAATACACAATGAATGGCTTCTGTATTAAGAAGACATCAGACATCATGTCTTCTTAATGTAGTGTATTTGTGAATGTGGGACCAAGAGAGTAAAGTAAAGGGAGGATTTATTCTTGGATGGGAATGTAGCCTGAATTAGCTCAGTGGTAAGAGCATTAGGACGGAAAGCTAAAGTTTCAGACAAAAATGTTTCTCTTTACCATTAATTACAATAGTTAAGTATATGCTATTGAAATAAAATAGAATGCAATCTCCAAAAATCAGAGAAATCCACCATTAGATATGGGAGTTTACCTGAAATCCAAAATTTAAAAAAATTGCTCTAGCAGATATACTATTTTCCATATATCTCGACAGATAAGACGATAGTTAAGCCAAAAAAAAAAAAGCCCTCAAAATCAAGGGTCATCTTATAGGACAGATATAAAAAAATTAGATTGAAATTGATTTAAATTAATAAAAATTACTTGAACACACGACACAGAAATATCAATGCAACCACTGATTTCGACTGACGTAATGATGCACGGTGACAAACCGATCAGTTGACATGTGAGGGGAACTGTTAGAGATTTAGTGAATTCCCGTGAGTATAGCTACTATCAAACCAGTCCTGAAAACATCCAGTTATCCAATTCTTTTGCAGTCTGTTTGGTGTAGTAAATAAACATGGACATTTTTGCTTATATTGCGTTGTTTCTTTTAATTATTAATGGTGTTATTATTATGCATGATGCAAAGGGCACTGTATAACATTTAAATATGCGGATAACTTATATCTTTGGGTTTGATAGTAGTGTAGGAAGAAATTTCTCACGTGGCAAGTCTCCTTTCCTTATCATAACAATCTCCTTTCCCCTCTACCGCCTTCCATGCGACAGGTCTCATCTCTCATGCTAATACAACTTATCAAAAGTGTAGCAGTGTTGCCGGTTGAATGAAAATGTATTTATCATAATGAGGGGTTAAAATATTAACAATATATAACATAAAATTTAATTTGAAAAATTACAAATACGGTAATTTTGTATACGCTATACAGCAAGCTAGTAATGATCACAGATCTGAACTAAATTCATAGGCCGTTGAATAGTTTGGGGATCGTCTTATAGGACAGATATATGCTAAAACTATAAAACTTTGACAAAAATCTTCTAAAGTTCGCCTTATTTGCCAAGATATACGGTACTTCTCGCAATATATTGTATAACATGCAATTTAATTAACCCTTAAATTGGCAGTGTATCCTATGAGATAGATTGGTTTAATTTGTTTAATATTTTTAAGAAAGTAATGGATAAAAGAATCATATAAATTATTAACAATTTTGCCAAATTATACAATAATATGCAATAGGTAGTAACATGTGGTTATTCATGGCTTGTTTTCACTGGAGCCCGACACATTTAAATGAGCTGGCATAAGAATTTCAGTTTATTCGATCTAAGGATTAACATAAGAAACATACATTTCCTAAACCAGCAAAATTGGACCATAATTTTTACTTGCTTAGGAATTTGTTTAGGATTCCTACATGACATGCTTTTTATATTTTTTATACATAAGGCCTAAAGTGTCACGAGAAGTTGTGAAAGTTAAAGTAAAGTAGACATAAGCTCAATTTAATTTGTTAGCAAACAGACTTAATTCATATAAAATAAATTGAATCGGTTATTTACATCTCACCTCTTAAATAATTGATTCAATTTGTTTGATAAAATACCTCATAGTGTTTACTCCCTTCAATTTTGAGTTTAAATTAAACAATTCCATGTAATTTATCTTACCTTGAAAATTTGAAATATTCCTAAGAAGGAGAATGTATGTGAGAATGATTGTCTCTGCAACAATTTTTATCTGGAATAAAATCTGAAGTATTTAGAAAATAGTTATATACCAGTCATGTTCTGGCACTAGTGCTGAACTAAATACATAAATAGAAGCTCAAAGAAGGAAGTACTGTATTTACGCGTGTATAAGCCGCATCCAAGTTTTGTGATAATAAATTGGGGAAAAAATATTGTCATGGGGTTTTCCTCTTACTTATTTAGACTTAAATAAGTACACAGTTATTATGTAAAATGTTCCTTTTCACTTTATTTCCTTCTCCACTATTATCACTAAATCTTCAAACACAATTTGATTTAACAACTATCTTCTTTTAAATTTTATAAGATTATCACTTATAACACAGTTGCAGACACAATCCTTCCTCACAGTTACGCTCACAATTAACCTCTCGCCATCCAATACCAGACTGACTGTCATGGACCAATTATCGCAAACTGACTAGCCAGCCTTCTCGTCTGCTCTTTTATATAGACGGGGGAGGAAAGCTCTAGTAATAGCTTCGAGCAACTTCGAATCCCAGAAACCTCTGGCTTCCGATCTTTCTCCAAGGAGAAGGAGACGCTGGTGGAAATTGTCTGGCAACACATTCCAGACCATTCAAGCAGCTCTGCGGGTCTGTAACTCGCTAAGGGCAACTCACCCGCGCAATTCAAATGCCGCTTACACGACATGTAACAATATTTATCTTACATTTTCGCTAAGAAGCAGCGCAAAAACAAATAGGCCTACACCATTTTTAAATCTGGCAATGTTGTAAATTCAAAAGCTTCTGTTACCGGCTATGTAATGGTACATTCGAGCTGCAGCTCAGTCATTAACACTAGGTAAAAGGGACGGTCAGTTGGTAGGTACGGAATTTATTGTCATTCCTGTTCACTGTGTGTAAACATGGGTCAGTGCAGAGCAAGTTATACCTCCAAATTCAAGCTACAAGTGGTGTGCTGTGCAGCAGAACAGAAATATGACGGCAGGAAGAAAGTTTGATGTGGATGAAAGATATGTGTGATGGTGGATCCAGACAAAACATGCACTTGAAAACACATCACATCGACAATCTTTCCTCGGGAAGAAAGCGATATCCACAGTTAGAAACTGTTTGCCTGAATTGCATATAGAAAACAAGGGCAGTCAGATTTTCTGTATCAGTCGAAATGATACCGTTTTTCCTGGTACATATTGGGAAGTTTCTGTGTTATTGATATACACCGCCGAATTACAAGGTTGTGACTTGTCATAAATTGCCTTGCACAGCCATAACTTGTCTTAAATTTGTTGCATGGGATTTCCATATTCTTGGCTATCTTAAGGCCTTTAAACCTGTAATTAATTAGATAAAATTATTCTAAAATAAAGCACCTTTTCTAGTTATTTCATGTATAAGCTGCACCCTAATTTTAAAACTTATATTTTAGGTAAAAAAGTCCGGCCTATACACACGTAAATACGGTAATGATACTCCACTTGTTGGGAAGTTGTATGGACTGCATTTTTCTGCCTTACCCACTCTAAATTATGAATCATTAATATGATAATATAAGTTTGAAAATTTGCAGATCTTATATTTCACAATTATTCATAGTGAAAATTCAACAAGGTGCTGAAGTCAACATAGTATTTTTGTCAATTTGTTTATAAAAATCTTTTATGACAAATTTCCACTCTGATGTTTTATTATTAATTTAACATATCTCATTGAAGGATAAATGAAATTTTCTCTTCAAATTTAATTTTTCCAGACTTTCTTAAATATTTCACTGAATATAATATCTTATTGATTTTTTATATCTTAAGTATAGGTATAGTTGAATTTTCATGCTACAGTAAAACATTGTTAATTCAGATCAATTGGGTTTATGTTAATAGTGAGTGGAGAACATATTTTAATTGACTCACCTCATACATTTTCAAACTTCTTTGATACCGACGGTTTCAGACAATATCATGTCCTTCATCAGTCATGGCGTCCACTGACGAAATTCCGTGATTGTTGATTTCTTTAGTGACATCACCTCTTGTGCTGCCATCTTTCGTTGGGATTATAAACTTTGTAATTAAATTTTTATCCACTGGAATATCGAAATTCATAGATCGATATTTATCATTTCCCAAATTGTCAATTCCAACGGTTTATCCAACTGTTTTAAAAGTTTCGCTTCTTTTTCAATTTTATGTTCTAGTAAACTATGTGCAGCAATTGCTGATTTTTCAATTTCACAATTTTTAATATTTCTAAAATGCTCTTTAGTGCGTGTTTCTAAATTCCTTTTTGTTTTTCCTAAGTATACTTTGCTACAATCATTACAATTAATTTGATAAATTCCAGATTTCTTACTGTCTGGGATGTTGATTTTTTTATTGGTATTTAAAAGTTTTTCGAGACTAAATTTATTAATTGGTGCCAAAGTAATGTTTTTAATGGGTTTATGTTCATATTAGAAAAGTCAAGATTAATTGAAATAAAAACTTTAGAGAAATTTTTGTGAATAAAATTGCCATTTTATTTTATGACATAAGATACAATAGGCCTATCTGATTTCAATTACACATATTTTATTTGACTCAAAATTTTCTTTTTTCTTTTATATATCACATGTCTTCACAGTGTAACGAAGTATCCTCATATCCCCTGCTTCAGATTCAGTATTGGAGTGCCTTTCATTGTTTATACTTTCCACAATGTCTTCTTTTGTCATGATGTGATAGCCTGGATCATCTTCATCTTCGCCACACTGGTCTTCGATTCCCTTTTTATTGACACTTGCAACCAATATTTTGTAATAGACATTTAATTCAATAGTATTGTCGTACAAATTTTTCTTCCACACATTTGCTAGTATAGAGGTCAAAATGCTGTTCATTGCAGTTGGAAAATTGAAAATCATTGATCTGAAATCATAAGATTTTATATTTTGGAATTTTTTGGTGCCCTCTTATCATCCGAATAGAGGGGCTCGTCAACTTCAAAAACTCAGAAATTTATTTCTGTACAACTTTTTTGCTTTCTATACAACACTTTGGTCTTTCACCTGTATCAGAGAAGTTGTATTAGGTGCATAGAATACATATTTAATTTTAGGAAGTTATAATTTGAGGTTATTTTAATTATATTATTTTTGGTCTGGACATCTTACCTCAATATTAATGTTGATTTGTTCTTGGACATGTTTCAAAACAATTCTCTGTTTTATCTTCAGCTTTCCCAGACTGGAAACATGTCCAAGAACAAATCAACATTAATATTGAGGTAAGATGTCCAGACCAAAAATAATATGCATAGAATACATGTTTGATCTTTACCATCGGCAATACACAGTTGTGTCCGGATAAGCAGATGCATTATCCAATAGGATTATAACATACTTTGGGATTTATTTTCTTGGTGCATTCTTATTGCTGGTACAGTATAGTTGTGAAACCTCATAGCTGATTAAATTAAATTTACAGTGGGAGCAAACACTATGAGGTATTTATATTAATAAATGAGTTGGAGAAAATGTTTTAACATCTCACCTCACAAGGTTGCGTGTCTTCACGATACCGGTTTCAAAAGTATAGTATTACTTCCATCTTCAGTCATAGCTGATGTCTGCCTTAAACCATGCATTTTTGGAATTGTATAATACATAGGCAATGTGGACATTACATTCTTAATAGTCCTTGGTCGTTTACTTTTACCAACTACAACTGGCATTAAACTATGACTTTCATGTGCATTAGCACACAATAATGCAGAAATGCATTCTTTGCTAATGTTATGTCTGGTGTATTTTTTTTAAGGATTTGGAAGCTTGTTTTTGGGCAAGGTGCTCCAAATTAGGCCTATCTCATCGACATTATACAGAGCGATCAGTATAGCATTGCACAGCAGGTGCGGGGTTTGTGCTGTGCATCAGCAGTGTGCAGTGAAATCCCCACATCTGCTGTCCAATGCTATACTGTATATTTGAGACAAATCTTCTTGAATTATAAATTATAGATTTTTCTAAAAGGGTCAACAGCAAATATTTCACCACTTATGCTTTATCCATACATTTTTTTTGTTTACAATGTTATGACACTTGTGGAATCTATATAACCAGCCTGAACTAGCCAAAAATCCATTGATACCAAGTTGTTTCTCAAGACATTCGGCAGCAGCTTGAATTTTAACACCCCTCACTGCAGTTCTGGTTGCATAAAGTTGTTCGTACCACATGTACACTGCATTTTGTAATTTTTGATCTGCATTCATTTAACCTGACTACTTACCCTGTTTACATCACATTTTGTTAAAAATGATAAAGAGTTCAGCTATTTTCTTTTTTGTATCCGAAACTCAGCTATTTTCTTTTTTGTATCCGAAACTGTTTGTTTTGTGATTTCATTTTCAAGCCTTTCAATAATTTTCAATTTTTTGTGCACAGTAAGTGATCTATGCATATGTTTCCCTGTTGATACATAACTTAATTTTACACTTGGTTTATTTGTTACACTTATGAATGAGCTGAAGATTGTCAAGTGTTATACCAAACTTTCTGATAGAGTTGCAAGACCTTTAGCAGGTTGCGCAAGGGTGAGTGAAGGAAGGTGACCTATTGTCTCTTTCTTGCTAATGCATTCCTAAGAAACTCCTAGTGTTTAAGTTTTAGGATGCTTGTGCAGATTCAGTGAAATCCAGTTTAATGGGGTTCAAATGAACGAGGTTTCTGTATTTTTTATAAATTGATTTGCTAGTGTTTTTAAACATTTTTATGATTTATGAATTCTAAATTTTTTAAACAAAACACTTCACATTCAGTTTTTTCATTTACTCTTTTGCTATTAACTCTTAGCTTCGTTATATTTTAAAGTATTTTCAATAATTTATGTTAATAAATTTAAAGACAATGTGTTGATGTTATTTTAGGCAATACTCAGTTAGTGGTACCTATCGACGCATGATTGTCAAGCCAGAAAATCTCAGTTGGAGTACAATGCGATACTCCAACACAACATCAAAGTTGATACAGTCAGATTTGGATGATTTGGAAAATCTTCCAGGGCCTGAGGATGAAGAAGGTAAGTTACAATTTACAGGATACAATAATAATTTATTTTGCTTTAATGCCCTTTGTGTTTTATGTTGATCTTAATTTTAAAAGGTAGCCACTTGTATTGTTATCATTTTTGTCGGTGTATTAGACCCACTTTTTGTCTTCAGAATAGGTCTTTATATACAGGGTGGACCGCTCGAATGGACCTAATTTCAATTGCTTGTTACTGGCAAACGGTTGAAGATAGAAACTTAAAACAACGTTCATAGTACAGAAAAACTCACCAAGTTTCGAATCCTGTCGGTAGATGGCACAAAGATACGTTTCTCGTTCTTAGATTTAATTGTTTGTGAAAATGGCGACTCCGCAGATGAAAGCGCAAGCTGTTTTGTGGTATGCGGAGTTTAAATCAATCATTAGAGTTCAAAGGGAGTTCCGGCGTGTGTTTAACCGTGATGCTCCAACTGCTAGAAGCATAAAGAAGTGGCGTGATACATTATTAGCTACAGGATCTGTGTTGAAGAAGCATGGTGGTGGTCGCAGAGCATCCGATGAAATGGTAGCAAATGTTCAAGCCGCATTTGAGCGAAGCCCCCGGAAGTCATTAAGAAGAGCTTCGCGGGAACTTCAAATACCAAAATCGACATTACAACGGATGTCCACAAACGCCTCAAACTGCACGCATATAAAGTGCAGTTAGTGCAACGTCTGGAGCCGAATGACATGCCGAAACGAGTGGAATTCGCCAATACGATGCTGGACCGTCTCGGCGCTGATCCTGACTTCATGACCAAGATTTTCTTCTCGGACGAAGCCACTTTCCATTTGTCAGGCAAGGTAAACCGGCATAATGTGCGGATCTGGGGATCGGAGAATCCTCACGCTATTCAAGAGCATGTTCGTGATAGTCCGAAGATGAATGTTTGGTGCAGTTTGTCACATAATAAGGTCATTGGACCGTTTTTCTTCGCCGAGAAAACTGTTCGTGGTACCACATATCTTGACATGCTGGAGCAGTTCTTCTTTCCACAAATTGAACAACTGCAGCCTAACATCGTTTTCCAGCAAGATGGTGCTCCTCCCCACTGGTCCAATGAAGTTCGTACGACTTTGGACAACATTTTCCCTGGCCGTTGGATTGGTAGGGGAGGACCAATCGTGTGGCCCCCGAGATCTCCCGATTTAACACCACTGGATTTCTTTCTCTGGGGCTATGTCAAAGATAAAGTTTACACCACCCCAGTCAAAGACCTTCCTGATCTTCGTGAGCGCATCATAGAGGCTATTGAGAACATTCCAGAAGACATACTCCAACGTACTTGGCAAGAAATTGTTCATCGCTTTGATATCGTCACAGTGACTGCTGGGGCTCATATAGAGATGTGGTGATCTGGATATCAAAACTTGGTGAGTTTTTCTGTAATATGAACGTTGTTTTAAGTTTCTATCTTCGACCGTTTGCCAGTAACAAGCAATTGAAATTAGGTCCATTCGAGCGGTCCACCCTGTATATATATATATATATATATATATATATTGTTATTTTTCAAAGCTGCCTCCATCTCCTTTTTTTCTTTCCAAGATCTTGGGAAGTATGTTTGAGTGTCACAATAGTGATGTGAGTAAAAAAAACTATTTGCAGAAAGGTGTTTTGTGCACAATAACCATAAGAAAGCATGTATGAAGGCCATTAGATAAGTTTTCGGATTCACCACCATAGGTCAGCGCTAGTGCAACCAGTTTCCCGCATAATGATGAGTCATCCTCTAGCAGTAAACACGTGGTGCATCAGTGCTCTGGGTGGAGAGCTGTGTTGTGGACACATGTTCATTATTGTTTGTTTGTTTTTCTAATGGCGAGATTTGACGCTTAAGTCATTTTCTCTCTGGCTTCCCAGTACAAATGAACAAGGTCCGTAGTGTGTTGTGCAGTTGGATTTAAAGCTGGACAGACTAGAAGATGGTATTTGTCCATGATCAGTTTTGGGTTGTTGCATATGACACATCTGTCTGATTGAAAAACATGTATTCTGTGGAGATGGTGAGCCAGGCATCATGTCCTGACATCGCTACTGCTTCCTTGCAGTCTTTATGTTTTAACTTCTGTGTATAGTTCATCAATTTTTTCCCATGATTTCCCTCTGGCTATTGCAGTGTTTTCTTTCAGGTTTTTCATTTGGAATGCTTTCTTGATTTTTTTTATCTTTCTGTGGAGGTTTGATTTGGGGTGGGTTGTTATCTGTATTTTGGTACCCTTTTTGGCAAGTCTATCAGTGTAGTAATTTATGAAGATGGAAAAAACTTAGATTCAAGTGGTAATCAAATATTTTGTAAAAAAATAAGGCATGAAGGCAAAAGAAATTCATGCAGATTTTCAGAATACATTGGGGGATTCTGCACCTTCATATTCAACAGTTGCCAAGTGGACAACTGACTTAAATATGTTTGGGACTGCTTAGACAATGATCCCCGAAGTGGTCGGCCAAGTTGTGCCAGTACTCCAGAAATAATTGCAAAAGTGCACAAAATGGAATTGGATGATTGCCGACTAAAAATAATTGCGAGAGATAGCTGAAGATTTAGATATGTCATCTGAACGGGCACATTACATTTTAGGTGAGGAATTGGGTATGAAAAAATTATCTGCTTGATGTTTGCTGCAGCTGTAAATACTGGATCAGAAACACATCAGAGTGGAAATGTTTTCACAGAAACAAACAAGATTTTTTGTGCTGGTTTATGATCACAGATGAAACATGGGTCCACTGCTATACCACAGAGACAAAACAACAGTCAAAGCAGTGGAAACATGCTGATTCTCCACCACCAAAAAAAGCAAAGGCAATACAGTCGGCTGGAAAGGTCATGGCATCAGTTTTTTTTGGGATGCGAAAGAGATTCTTTTGAACAATTATCTTCCAACTGGTCAAACAATTACGGGACAATACTATGAAAGATACACACAAAAAAAGACCAGGGTTTAGCAAGGAAGAAACTCTTCTTCCATCAGGATAATGTGCGACCTCACATGTGTTGTTGCCATGGTAAAAATACACGAACGGAAATACGAATTGTTGCCACACCTGCTTTTATTCACCTGATATGGCTCCATCAGATTTCCATCTCTTCCCTAAGCTAAAAATCTTCCTTGGCGGACGGAGATTCTCTTCAAATGAAGAACTGATAGCTGGAGTTGAGTATTTTGCAGGGCTGGAAATCCAATTTTCGAGATGGGATCAAGGCATTGGAACTATATTGAAAAATAAAAGTAGTTTTAATGAGGTATGTATTCTTTTTACCTCGTTCCGAGAACTTATCAAATGACCCTTGTACTACAATAAAAAGTGCAAAATGGTCAGAATTAGAAAATGAAGTGCTGAAATGGCTCTATAAAATTGTAAAAATGAAATTATCATTACAACCAAAACAATTACATACAGTATAGTTAGCCTGGAGCCTTGACAGTTTTGAAGGAGGAATTATATTAATTACAGTTTTTTTAATAGATATATGTCCACTGCTGTGGTCTTGAGGCAGCGTCCTGCCTTGTCACGCAGCGGGCCCGGGTTCGATTCCCAGTCGGGACAGGCTCCTGGGTGAGGTTTTTTCGGGGTTTTTTCTCACCTGTAAGACAAATGTCAGGACGCTTAGGGCCCAACAGTCCCCAAAAATCATCTGGCCACCATCATCATCATCCTTCACCGGTGTGGAAAGCAACTGGAAGCTACCACACCTATAATTCCCTAGTAAAGCTGCAAAGCATAGCATGAAAATGCTATGATTGCAGTGGAAGACCTGCCCTCGCGCAGAATTATTACCCGTTTAAGGAGTAAGCGCAGTTTTTGACGGAGGGCACTGCAGTCGTGTTTATGCAGCAATAGAACACGTGACACTGCTATCTTATATATATATATATATATTCCATTTTTTGGGGTTTTTCTTATTCACTGACAAATAAGGTAAATTGGACGGCATTATGCATCAACTGGCTATGTGCTATTATGTAAGTTTTGAGAAAAATATGTTTAAAGTTTTTTTTTTTACATTTTAAACTCTAGCAAGAGCTATTTAATTATATCTGACTGGA
This sequence comes from Diploptera punctata, assembly GCA_030220185.1. NCBI lineage: Eukaryota > Metazoa > Arthropoda > Insecta > Blattodea > Blaberidae > Diploptera > Diploptera punctata. The sequence continues at coordinate 613,585 of JASPKZ010001230.1, read as the reverse complement.
TAATCACTTATATAATTGCATGTACCGATTCATACTGTTTGTGTAAAAACAATTTATATTTATTTTAACGGTCAATATTTCAATACTGCACTTAATGATAATGTCGGTTATGCATCAATCAGTTAAGTGCCACAAGAGGGGTGTTTACACTGTTGATGCATATTAGTATGGGATATTTTATTATATATCAATCAGCCAAGTGTCAGGGTAATGCGTATACACTGTTGTAAAATATTGTATCATAATATTAGTAGTGTTTGTATGCACAATACACTTATTATTGATGTGTTATACCACATTTTATTGTTTTGTAAAACTTCATACATATTACATTATGAATTGTGGGTGTTAAATGGCTAAATAAATCCAATTTACTCACACAATTATGATACATAAAAAACACAGCATTGAAAAAAAAAAAGAATAGGCATTCTGTAACAATTTTGTGAAATCAATTTTTTTTTATTTCTTAGAGTAAGAAATATTGATAGACATCCATGAACTTGCACACTAAATTTTTATTTTGTTCTATAATAAGTTTTTAAAAGGCATATACATGACTAATAATATGCTTATGTAACTGTTAACAATATTTAAAATAACAGTAAATAATACAAATAATTTATCTCATAATTTTAATATGAATTATTCACATTGGAAATTTATATTTCTTAAAATTATCATAGAACAAATTTAGAAAAAAGTATACACTTTTCATTGAAAAAAAAAATTGAGAATATATTTTACTAACTGATAAACAGTGGATCTCCTAACTCCATTGCATCACCTATTACAATGGCCTCTGAATTGACAAGCACCTGATTTTTTTTATCTTTATGTTTATAAAATAGGAGTATATGGACTTCATGTATGAAAAACAGATGATTCACATAATAAATAAAAATCTTACTTACCTGCTGTGAGATAGAAGATGCTTTTCCATTTTCAGGGCTGTTCTTATAAACCATATCTAACATTTTCTGAGTTCTGGATGTCATTATAACATTAAATAAATCACACTGACTTGACAATCTTCACTATTTATTATAGCGCCAAACCAACAATACTCAGTTATGCATCAACAATATAAGGGCAGGAACAGTTGGTGCTAAGCTGCATGATGCAAAATTTAGATTAGTATTTATGAAGATCAAGTTTCATAGCCATTTGTTGCAAAACACAATGTCTGATAGGACTGGCATTTACATTTTTCTTTAATAAGGTTATATTTAAAGATTTGGCACTAAAATTGTGCATGCACTTACTTCATGAGCCAGTGCAACAGATAGCATCGAAATCTCAATTGTTTAAAATGACACGTAGCCGGTTGATTAATAACGCCATCCATTTGTATGTATATAATTTTCCAGAAAGAGAAAGAATTTTTTTTCATGATCTATAATTTTAAACCATTAATTGTTTTACAGATGGCAAATATAAAGCCCTTATTTTGGATTTCTGTTTACCTTCTTCAACGTATGCAACAATGGCTCTTCGAGAAGTTTTGAAAGTTGATACATCTTCCATTCACCAAGCAAGTCTAAACAATTATGCAACAAAGGATGATGAAAAGGATAAAGTAAAGGAAGAAACTGCAGAAACAAAATCAGAAACAACTGAAAACAGTGAAGATAAAATGGAAGAGGACAATGCAGCAGGTGCTACTAAAAGGAAAGCAGATGATGATGATACCGAAAATTCTGAAGAAACTAATGAAGATGCGGTTATTGCTGAGACAAAGAAGGTAAAAGTTGAAGGTGAAACCTAAGGAAAGAAATAATGCAATGGCTATAAAATACATTGGGTTAAAGTTATATCTGTGAAATAAATGAGAGGTAAGTAATTCTTCATACTGAATGAATTAATGTATTGTGATTTTATTTCTAATATGTTATTAGTGATAATGCTTTTCTTACATTCAAAGGGATGGGGCTTATAACTTACATAGCATTACAGAACAACACACAGATGGAATGACACCAGTTTGTATAGTAGACCACATGTTCTTAACTTCTGGTTTGAATCCACTTTCCCTTTATAATGTTCACAAGTATACAGCATTAATGAACTTTATGTAAACATTTTTATTCTACATTTATCTATGAATATATAAGTATATTTGTGCTTTATTTTTCTGAATAGTTGAATATTTCTTAGTGCTATTAGTTATTTTCTAACCTCCGACTGAGTGTGACAAGTGCATAATAGTTGCCTATAAGAGTGGTTAGGCCCAAAAAATAGTTCAATATATTACTATTGTGAAGAAATAATAAACTATTTTATAATATACTGTGTATATTTGATCCTCTGCTGATTCTTCAATAATCAGACTAGTAAGATACTTCTACTTTGTGCTGGATCTGTCATTTGATTTTTGATTGCTTTATCATCATTGTAAGCAACATTTCCTCCTTGCAACATTGCTGCTTGCATTAATAAGAGAGCTTGTAAATCACTTAGTGATATGGATGTCAAGCATGGCATATTAATGCTGAAGGGAGTTTGGACCAAAGAAAATGGGATGTTGCATGGATTTACAAAAGAATTACTTTCAGGCCACATTTCTTCCAAAATATTAGAATATCCAAATTTACAAATTCCATGGAATTGATCTGCATTTGTGGCTGATTTATCTGGATCACAATTTCTGGGACTGACATCAAATGGTTTATTATGGTCAGCACAAGTAAAAGAATGTACTGCAACTTGTGTGTTCTCCAGAGAAAAAAAACTTTTCACAAAATTACAGTATGGAGAGAGTTCTGAAGATGAAGTGACAGTGGATTGCACTTGTTTGTTACTGTTTTCATACCATGTATTATGATTTTTATGCTCATTCACAGAGGATACATATTCAAATTTGTTTTTATATCTTGGTATTATATTGGTTTCTTTTTGATCTGATGTAGCTTCTTTTTTGACCGATATTTTGTCTCTATTGTGGTGGTGTGATTTTATATGTGCACGAAGGTTGCAGGCAAGTGCAAATTTTTTCCCACAGAATTCACAGGGATATGGCCGATCTCCTGTAATAACAAATACCATTTTCAATCTAAAATAATTAGCAGTGAAGTGTGTTAATGTGATTTCTAGATGTTTAGAACTGTTTTTACTGTTGTGAACTATGTGTACATCAGTTAAAGTCCTACATGTTTCAGATTTGTTATATGCACTGTAACCATGATCAAATATGAATAAGGCATAAATACACTTTTTTTCTTTTATAAGAAAAATGTTCTATTAATTATAACTCCTATATACATTTTTAATTTGAATACACTAATAAATAAAGTGAGTCTGTTGCATCTTACCAACTGACTCGCCTTATTTATTAAGAACAACTTCATAATGTTATTTTCTATTGTAATTTTATAATTGAATACACTAATTCATTGGACATTTTTTGACAACTCACCTCATAAATTTCATGAAAAACACAAACATTTTTAGGTGAGTTGTCAAAAAATGTTGTCAGATGAATTTCAATGATTATACCTCAATATTTTATTTTAGGAAGTTATATTTTGAGGTTATTTTAATTAAATTATTTTTAGTCTGTTCATCTTACCTTAATATTAATGTTGATTTGTTCTTGAACATGTTTCGATTATATCACAATCATCATCAGCATATTGCCCAGACTGGTTAGATTTATGTTGTACTGTTATGTAGGTAGGAAATAACACTATGAGGTTTATTTTAATATTGTTTAGTTGTTTCTTCACTCACCTCATACTTCTTAACTCCCATGCAGACTCGAGTTCTTCACTTCATTTGCGACATTCTCAATGCTGTATTACGTTCACAACTGATGTCCAACGGCCTCCTCTCTTGCAGACTGACCTTGTCTGTCAGCCATCAGATGGCACGGAGGTTAGTCTGCAAGAGAGGAGGCCGTTGGAGATCAGTTGTGAACGTAATACAGCATTGAGAATGTCACAAATGAAGTGAAGAAACTTCAGTCTGCGTGGGAGTTAAGAATGAGGTGAGTGAAGAAACAATTAAACAATATTATGTTGTACACCCTGGATGTCGATGTCAGCTCCATCCTGTGGTGACCTTGTTTGGAGGTTCTTTGGCCAACCACAGGATGGAGCTGACATCGACATCCAGGGTGTACAACATAAATCTAACCAGTCTGGGCAATATGCTGACGATGATTATGACGTAATTGAAACATGTTCAAGAACAAATCAACATTAATATTGAGGTAAGATGAACAGACTAAAAACAGTTTAATACCTCATAATGTTTACTTCCCAACATTAATTTAATGAATACACTAGTTTTGTCTTACAAATTGTTTTCAAGTTTAAAATATGTGTTATATCTTCATTATATCAAAAAATTTTATATTTGGAATATGTTTGAAGACTTTTCCCATTGTTTTTGGTCTAATTCCAGGTATAATTTCTTAAATATATGTAGGAAATAACACTATGAGGTTTCTTTTAATTATTATGAGTTGTATATTTTGACTCACCGCACAGAAGTGACAAAACTAATCTGCATAAAAAATAAAGAAATATGAGGTGAGTCAAAATATACAACTCATTAATTAATAATTTCTTGAAATAATGACTTTTCAAGTGTAAACACATATTTTTATACCATATTGTGTAACTCAGGGAAACCAACTGAAGCACTGCTCGGTAACAGTATCTATCACCTGATCATTCAATAATATATTGAAAAAACTGTCAGATTTTTTAGAAAGAAATAAAACTGCTAGTTTCAATACACATTGGAATAAGGATTGGTGATGAACCGAAGCATGTTTTTCTTGCATGTGTTGAGTAGAGACAGTTACATGCGTGACTCTGACATGTGCTGCGTGCTACAACCAAAGCTCGCTTCAGATTAGTTTCTTCTTGCTCATGTGTTAGCCTACTATACAAATAGATATAAAAAAAACATTAACCTGCAAAACTATTACTACTCTATACAATTGCTCTTGAGTGGAAAAACTGTTTTCAGTGCTGAATATGACTTAAAAGCTACTCTCGAAATTATAGAAGAAGTATTTTGATTGAAGCATCCCTGTTATAAGGCAAAGAAGAAAGTATTCTTTGAGGTAGTAGTTGTCAAATTTGCTTCCCAGGAGAAAAAGATAGAATTTCAGTTTCTTAGTGAGATAATCTAGTAAAGTGTCAGGAGTGAATTATTTTACATAAAATTTTGCTTATAGGTTTCGTTAATAATGTAAAATGATATTATGCTAAATCATTTTTATATAAATTGTATTTTTAATTATTGTTAGTTTTGATTTTTATCAAAGCAAACCTCATTAAAATTTAATGTTTTTTATTATTAATTTAACACTTCTCACTGAAGGATAAATTACATATGAAGAGAAAAATTTTTACCTAGACCGAGACTTGAACCTGGGACCTTCGGCTTTCCGGGCCAAATGCTCTACCAGCTGAGCTACCAAGGTGAGTTGTGATCTAGACGCAAATTTTTCTCTTTATACGTTGTAATTCCCTCATGCCAAATGCTTTGAAACCGTTGCTTGCATTTTTACATGTGACAGCCTCTTAGTTAAGAAGACATTAATTGGGAATTATATTATTTTTAGTCTGGACATCTTACCTCAATATTAATGTTGATTTGTTCTTGGACATGTTTCAAAACAATTCTGTTTTATCGTCAGCTTTCCCAGACTGTGGGAAAAGCTGACGATAAAACAGAATTGTTTTGAAACATGTCCAAGAACAAATCAACATTAACACATTGGTGACGGGCCACGGAGATCTCCGTGTTTAAATGGCCAGCGCTAGACGACGGGCCACGGAGATTTCCGTGTTTACGTTTTCTATGGTTTTCCAGCCTCTTCGCTTTTGAAGGAGCGTGCAATTTTGTTTTTTCTCATTGTGAAATAAACTATAGTTGTTTTTGTACCCCTCTCTTCTCTTTTATGAAATTGCCAACTTTACAGAAAGAGTTGTTTACAATTTTAAGACAGATGGCTGGTGAAATATGGAATTTTAGTGCCGATAGTTAGGCGATTACGGGATACGTATGTAACCTGTAAATATATGTTGCAGAGGGGAAAAATTAGAAGGAACACTATTTTGCGTTCTGGAGTCGAATTAATATCTGTGGCATCATGTGTACCAGAATAATTATTATAAGTGTGGCTAAAGCTAAAAATTTGCTCGAAAGAAAGACTAGAGTTTCTGAAGCAATAAAGATTACAGAGGACTTCCAAAATCATTTGTGGAAGCAGGAAATAAACTCAAACCAGGAGAATGTGTGTTTTGAAGTAAGGGGGACCTTTTGCTACAAACATCGAAAGATAAAAGAGACGTAAGAATGGTTAGCACATTGCATCAGGCAACACGAGAATGGGAGGGGTAAAGTTGTAAAAATGCCCTATTGAATACTTCAAAATAACAAGTATGTGAAGGGTGTAGACAGGGCTGACCAGTACCTATCATATTACTCCATCCTTAGAAAAACAGTGAAATGAAGCAAGAAAGTTGTATTGTGGCCTGTGAATTGTGCACTCTAATGCTTTTTGGGTCTATAAATTTCAAAATCCTAACAACAATATGTCAAACAGAAGTTTTTTGCTTGAAACAGCCTCTTGTTTGGCTACCGTAAAATTAGGAACAGATGACAGGAAAGAGGAGGGAAGACAGATTGAAAAGGACACCATGTCAAGACCCACCAAGAAGGCTGAGACATATAGAAACATAAATTAACACAAACTGTGTCTGAAAAAAAACCTTCCAAACCTTGCCACGTTTTTAGTGAACACAAGAAAAGAAACTCGCTACATATGCTCTTTTGCCCTGTGCCTTTAAATAAAGGGAAATGTTTATAACGCTATCAAACCCTCAATTTCTACTAGAAGGTCTGATGAGAACACTAATAAAGATTTACTTATGCAATATTGTTATTGACTGTAAATATATTGATGTAAAAATCACACTGTGCTAGCGCGGTTTAAAATTTAAAAGTCCACGCTACTGACAGAAATGTCCGGTCCAGCAGCAGTGGATGGAACGCACTGCAGTCGGTCACCAATGTGTTAATATTGAGGTAAGATGTCCAGACTAAAAATAATATAATTAAAATAACCTCAAAATATAACTTCCTAAAATTAAATATTAATTGGGAATTTAACACTACTTTATAAAGCCAGTAGGGTTTCTATTGATGTTTTTATTATTAATTACTTCTCATCATCATCATCTTCAAGGTATGGGCCTGTTGGCCCGTTCCGGTCCCCGGCGCACTACATGCCGCAGGCGCAGGTCGTCCTTCCAACGACGTTTTGGTCTTCCTACATTTCTTCAGCCTAGAGGCCTATAATGAAGCAGCTGTTTTGATAAAAAAAATTACTTCTCACTGAAGGATAAATTATATTTGATACTGGCTTTATAAAGTAGTGTTAAATTCCCAATGAATGTCTTCTTAACTAAGAGACCGTCATATGCAAAGATAGAAGCAACAGTTTCAAAGCATTTGGCACGAGGGAATTACAACGTATAAAGAGAAAAATTTGCTTCTAGATCGCAACGTGCCTCAGTAGCTCAGTTGGTAGAGCATTTGACCCAGGAAGCGAAAGGTCCTGGGTTCGAGTCTCGGTCTAGGCGAAAATTTTCCTCTTCAAATATAACTCATTAAAATTTACTTAAAACTTATAATATTCAGTGCTTCAGCTATCTGAATGTTCAGTGCATGCCATTGGTGTAACCACTTCAGTGTATAGTAGGCTATTGAGTAGTATTAGATTGTTTTAAAATATATATATAATAAAACTTTAATTATGTGAATGTACAAATTTTGGGATATTATTTGTGTGTAGGTACAGTATAGTTTTTTTAAATCATGTTTTAGGGAACTAATTATAACATTTAATATTCAATATTAATAAGGTTCATGGTAAAGTACCGTCGAGGTATTAATCAAAATATAAAAATTATAATAAGTATAGAATTAATAAGTATCTTGTAAATGTAGTCAGTTGAAGAGACTGCATTTACAATGTACTTAATTTTATAATTGTAATATTTATTATGTTCACAATATTTCTCCACTTTATTTTTTTTATATTACCTATTTCTAATGGCAATAATTTCTGTTAAACTTTTGACATTTGATCAAAACATTTGTATTTGTATTAACATCACATCATTGCAAGTATTAAATATAAATATAAACATAAAAATATTGAGCCTTACTGCTATAAAAGTTGTATAAAAATTCTCATTAAAATGTCTTCTAGAATTAGAATCCATCAGATGGCATTGGTAGCAATGACTATCTGCCTTGGACGATAAGAGAATTGTATATGAAGAAAGAAAAATTGCCAGTTGCATTGGAAGCCTTGGATAGTGTAATGGATAGCACAATAACTTACAAAGCTAGAGGTCTTGGGTTCAAATCCTGGTTTAGACGTTACTTTCTCCTTTCAAAACAATAACATCACTAATACCTCATATGATTGTTTAGTTGAACATATGTTTCAAGGCTGTTGTCCCATCATCAGCTTTTCACAAACTCATAATGTTACTTCCTAATGATTTAAAAAAAAAAACCATCACTAATGTTTAATATTTAGTTAACTCCTCATCTAAGTGATGTCCATTGTGTTTTTTTAGTTCTCACTTCTCCAAAAAGTGATGAATAAAAGAAAGATATTACAGTTTTCTCAAAATTAATTATGTGGGTTTTTAAATTCTTTTGGACATTTAATTACCTTGCAATATAAATATGTTATCCCAAAAATTCACACAAGATTTGAATAGAATGAATACAATATGTAATTTTTCTTTAATTTATCCAAAACACTTTATTTAGAAATATATTAAGAAAAAATGTGTTCCAGTGCCACCCGCTGTACTTTTTGTGCTTGGGTTATCAAACAAATTTATAAATAAAAGTTTCATAATTACAATAAATTGGAAAAGATAAGTTAATGTTTTAGACGAAAAATGTCACCATCATTCCTTGTGTGCCCATTTTATATCAGGAGTCGAGTTGTGGACAGTAGTCTCAAATGGTCTGTCTTCCCACATTTCATCCTCTTCCAAATTGTAATGAAGATATTGTTTCAAGAAGTGTATTTAGTCTGTTATGTGCTATTTAACTAATCTTACTTCTTCTATTTACGTACCTGTATGTAAAATGAGATGATTGCGTAAATTTGTCTGTTTACTGAAACCACGACTGCAGACGTTGCAACGAAATGGCCAAGAACCACTGTGGATATACATATGTGCCTTGAGATCTCCAGGTGTTGGGAATGACTTAGAACACTGTCCACATTTGTGAGGCTTTTCCTGAAATACAATTTATACATGTATATTATATGGGTTAGGAAGGTAATTTACTAGTTACGTATTTAATGTAATTGGTAATTTACATTGCATCAAAAACCAGTTTTATGCACAGACATAAAAAAACTAATTTTCTGTCATATTAATAACAAAGGACGATTCCAATAGGTCTGTACATGGCGCATGTACCACCATTACAGTGTCATGATTAATTTGAAATTAACATCAGTTGTGAATCAGACTTCAGATTAGCAAGCTATATGTGTGTCTGCTGTTAACTTGACTCTATGGTGAATGATTTTGCTTTCAAATGAAAGGACATCAAGTCAGGTCGAATTTTATATAGCGACCAGTGACCCTACATCAGAATTGAAACTTTACAAGGAAAAAACTCAATTGAAATTCACATAGCTTTGGGACAGATTTGTGGAGATAGTGTAGTGCAATGTGGTCCAACTAACGCCCTGCAGGACACATGCTGCCCTCGACGATTTATTTGCTAGAAGGCAGTAATTTTTATGATGGTTTTATTATTCATAGTATACATCTCTATGATTGGAACTTGCTCAGGTAGCTCAGTTGGTAGAGTATTAGCCTAGAAAGCCAAAGGCCCTGGGTTCAAGCCCCAGTCTGAGCATATGATTTATCCATCATTGAGATGTATGAAATGAATAATAAAAACATTGAAAGAAGCCGTACTGGCTTTATAATGTAGGCCTAATGTAAAATTTCCAAATAAATGTCTTAGGTCTTCTTAATGAAGAAGCTGCCATTTGCAAGATAGAAGCAAAGGTTTCATAGCATTTCATGCACGGGAATTAACAGCATATATAAGAGAAAAATTTGCGTTTAGATTGGAACTTGCTCAGGTAGCTCAGTCGGTAGATTATTGGCCTAGAAAGCCAAAGGTCCTGGGTTCTAGCCCCAGTCTGAGCATATAATCTTTCTCATCAAAAAGTAATTTTTATGTTGAAAAATATATATAGAAAAAAGGTTTAAAATGTTATAATAAATTGAAAATGGTACATAAAATTAAATTGTTAGACTATATTAATTTATGTAGGTAGGACTATATGTTAGATTTAACCAATTAGTATTTGGCAAAATTCTGTTGTATGAGTTAGCTACAGATAGAGAGAGATTGCTGCACGGAGGTCAAATTCTTTACTGTTTCACCAACTGAAGGTCTATAGGCTGGATAAGAATTGTGCATGTAAGCAACCCCAAACCAGCCAAGGTGCTTTAATACACTGCCCAGTGCTCTCACTAAAGAAATGAAACATAGTTTTAAAAATTCAAACACATGCATTGCAGTTGTAAATTTGATTCTTACATTTTTTACTGCAAATGTAGACTTACTTGGACAGCATGTGTGTAAGTAAATTCTAAATACTGCAGTGTTGTATTTAACTATAATAATAGTATTAAATAAATAATTAATCCAAATTCTAAAATATAATGGTGGTCCTCGATCTGTCTGGAGGGGGGGGTGGAAATCTGGCATGTAACTGCAAAACTGATGACCATACTGATATAGTTGATCATAACTAGAGACCGGATGTTAGGGAAAATGCCTACAGTTATTTATTATAGATATTGTAAAAGTGACTTCATATAAGTTCATACTGACGTCCCTAGAGTTATTTTCCATGAAGTTAATTTTGCCTATAAATGCCTATTTCAGCTTTTAATGCCTATTTGCCATTTTTTCTTGAAATTAACTTAGTATTTCAATTAAATTAATTGAAATGGACAAACTTCATGACACATATCTATTATTTTTTATGTTGATAATTCTAAATTCAGTCTGTAGTCCTCATTCATAGACAGGTGCTTCAAAAACAAAGTTGTGCGACAAGTGTATGTGGCTTTTATTTATTTATTTATTTATTTTTTTACCTTTAGAACAGTTGTTTTACTATGCCTAAAGAACAGACATCAGTAAAACAGTAAAAGACAAACTGACCAAACTCGTGAAAGAATTTGGTGTGGAAATATTCTCAAATGTTTTGCAAAATGTGTAAAATTTCAGTGAATTGCGCGAAGAAGTGCCATGTTTCGCAGCACAATACACTGCAAAACGTAAGTATGCTCTTTGTAAAAAGGCAAAACAAGTTCCAAAATCATCTCTGATATCTTCGTATGGTATTGATAGCATATGTTTATATTCTTTACGTAAGGCTGTAAAATTGTATGTTTAGTCCACTTTTTGTAAGAGCCTATTTTCATTTTTTGAGTGCCTATATTAATGATTTTGAACTTCTAATCATAACACAGTATCACAGTGGTCTGCTGATTCCCATAAAGGTTGGGTAAGCACTAAGGTTAACCCAAGAAGCTTTTCTCAACAGGTTACAGTATTCAGAAATAGCAAAGCAATGGTAGCCTTTATTGAAAACCTCTTAATGCTACAGTAAAAGATAAAAAAAATTTCTCCCTTTAACATTGATATTGGCAACTTTAAAATTCAATTCCAATTTCATGCTATGCTTGCAGCTTTACTAGGGAATTGTAGGTGTAGTAGCTTCCCGTTGCTTTCCACACCGCTGAAGAATGAGGATGATGATAATGGTAAGGATGATGATGATGGCCATATGATTTCAGGGTCCGTTTGGGCCTTAAAGTTTTCCTGACATTTGTCTTACAGGTGAGGAAAAACTCAGATAAAAACCTCACCCAGAAAAACTGCCCTGACAGGGGATTGAACCCAGACCCGCTGCATGAGAAGGCAGCATGCTACCTCGAGACCACAGCGTGGACAAAATTCAATTGCTGGATTAAAAAAAAAACAAAGAATTGAGGAACTCGAAATTTGAACTTTTTTGTGCTGATATAAAAATATCAGAGAAAACAAACGTGAACTTTAGTTTTCAGCACAAGTGGTCTACTTTGAAAGGCCTGGATAAGGAAGAAATATTGATTTTTGGCACCTGAAATAGTATTCCTGACTCATATAATCAGCTGAAAAAACTAACACTTGCTGTTCTTTCCTTATTCAGACCTACACACTCATGTGACCAATCATTTTCAAGTTAGAAACTTATCAAGAATAAATTGAGAAGTCGCCTTATTGATGAGAACCCGGAATCGTGCCAAATATGAAAAACAACATAGAAACCTGACTTAACCCAAACTTTCCAAGGAGATGCAATGACATTGTTCACATTAGTGTAAGTCATTGTCATAATTTAATTTTATGGATTCCTTACAATTCAGTTTTATCAATAAATAATAACTAACTAACTCACTGACACTATCAAACCCATAAGTTCATGGCTGCGCAGGCATAAGCTCTCCATACATCCCTATCCTGAGTTAATGTTTTCCAATCATTCCCTGTAGAATCTACTTCCCTCAAATCATAGTTAATGTTATTCTCCCACGTCATTCTTGGTCTACCAACTGGACGTTTTCCCTCTGGTTTTCCTACAAGAAGCTTCCATGCATGTCTTTCATTCCCCATATGTGCCACATGTCCTGTCCATTGCAATCTACGAGACTTAAGTGTTCTCATTATATCTGGCTTCCTATAAAGACCATGTAATTCACTGTTATGCAGCCTTCTCCATTCACCTGTATGTTTATCTTTCTTTGGTCCAAAAATTTTCCTAAGAACTTTATTCTCAAATACAATCCCCTTTCCTCCCCCAAAGTAAGAGTCCATGTTTCGCATCCATATAATATAACTGGTAGAATAATAGTTTTATATATTTTCAGTTTAACGTTTTTTGAAAGAAGTTGGGAAGTCAAAAGTCTCTAATGCATAACAACACTCATTTCCAGAATTGAGCCTATGTTTAATTTTCTTGTGCATCTCATTCCTATTTGTGATTATTGTTCCTAGGTATTTGAATTCAGCCACTTCCTCAAAATTTCCCTCATTTGTCATTAGCTGTCCATTTCCATTATATAATGTATTTGTATGTGTGACCATATATTTAGTTTTATTGATATTTACTTCCAGTCCCAATTTCTTAGTGTTACTCAATACTGTGTGCGTGTTGGCCTTCAGTATCTCCTCACTATATCAATAAATAATATTGTCATTAAATATGACATCAAGTTTTATTCAACGTACTTACAGTTTATTTAAGACTTAAAGCTTTAAGTAAAAAAAAGGGTAAAGTGATCCCACTATTTCTGGACAATCGGCACTTGATATCAGCCCTGCATGACGACCGCCTTTAACTCCAGAACAAGCATCTGGTACTCATTTCCGTTATAGGCTGAGTCGACCCCAGGGCCTTAGTGCCACCAGAAGGTTTGGGTCAATTTAAAAATCCTGACCGCATTGG